>JAUMTR010000003.1:16317184-16341500 GCA_032270685.1 Microctenopoma stevenorrisi | reverse complement strand
TATATATATAGTACATTATACATATATGATACAAATGTTATATATAAATTATATGTATATTTTTAAATAATGTTTTAATGACGGACAATACACACAATGGCCTCTGCCTAGCTTGATTGCCTGGTGTGAATTCTTGCCCCCTGGGACAACAGCCACTGACTCATTAATTGCCACAGAAATATAGTAACAGATGTGACACTCTTAGATTTCAGAAATTTGACAAACAGATTAGGAGGAAGGCAAGAGCCAGTGTAATAACCGTATATTATATAGTATATTATTAAAGAGGTGATGATTCAACCACCCAGTGGAAAGCTAGAGCTCTAGATATTCATTAAAGGAGCACAGGGCGGTGCTCAGTTTCATGCCTGTGGGGATGCTGTGTGACCCACAGGTGTTGCTCCTGGGCACTGATAGCAGTTTACTTTTAGTTTCAGGACCTTCTGCTTAGTAAATAACGGGTGTTTGCCATGAAAATGCAGCAAAATCAAACGTTATGTAGCTAATAGATCCTTACACAGCTTTTTTTCACACACATACTTTGAATTCAAAGTCATCCATCTCTTGATTTCCAGCCACGAGAGAATAAAACAAGGCTACAATAAATACACCAGACTCTTTGATTTTACTAACAATGAACATGAAGTGAAAGTGTCCTCTGTTGTTCCTCTCCACTTTCTTTTCCTGACGTGGGACTGTTGATTTATTTCTTTGTTTTTTTATACATTTACATTCTGAGTAAGGTCTTAAACTTTATGTTGTAAAGTACCTTGAAATGACCTCTACTGTGATTTGATGCTATATAAATACAGTTGAATTGGATTATCAACCCAGATAATTTATTTATGAAACATTTATCACAATAATCATAGTGGGTTCATGTGTTAGCATTGCTAATGTTTAGCTTGCTGCCTCTAACATCAAACAGAAAGTACGCCTGGGGCTGATGGGAATGTGGTGAGTCACGCAATACAAACAAAAATAACGGCACATTCCAATATGTGATAGAATAGAAAAGACCTACTCCTTTACGAGCAAAGGAAGATTGCGATGTCACGTACGCACACAGATGTGAATCAGCTAACGTCATATTTGTACTTTTTTCTCCCACTGTGCAAAGACACAAAGCCACCTGGCCACTCCCCTCCTGTTCTTCCTCACTCACCTGCTCTGTCCCTGTTCCTCTTCTGTTTACTCCCCCCCCCTTTCAGGTCTACTCATTAAGTTGTATAACTCATGTCTTTGCATGTGTCCTTAGTTTACTCATCCTTTTCCAGCATTGATTTGTTATTACTTACTTTCCAACCTGTCAGCTTTAAATCTAGATGTTAGGTCTTGGAAGAACATCTGGGGTCCCAGTGGGGAGGACACTGGACTTAAATGAACGCACAGTACATCAGCTAAATACTCACCATTACATTTACGTCAACATTACTGAAGTAGACAAAGTGACAAAAACACACTGGGCAGGTTGTGAAAGCGGTATAATACTTCCCTAGTGGTATCTGGACAATCTAAAGAGTTTGCGGTCACCGCTGGCAATAGCAGAGGCACACAGACGTGAGTGCAGACAATGCCAGTGGTCATGCTCTCAAATTGCAACATAGACAACACAATGACTTAGTACAAGAATGATGTTGGAAAAGCAAGTTTGACTTCTTTTTCCTGTAAATGATGCAATGTTCTAGTGCAAATGTTTCTATTTTATCATTCATGAGTCATTCTATTAACACACATCACCAAACAGTCCAGTATTCTATTTCCATGGCCGCGAATCAAATGGAAGCAAATCTGTGGTACTGACCACAGTAAGTATTTTGGAAAAAGGGCAGGTAAGGGCTCTTTGGCAAATAGAACAACTCGCAGCCATTGTTCACCTGGTGCCTCACGAAAAGTGTCACATGACAAATTATTATTGCTCCGAGACATAGAAAAACGACTTAATCACAGATGTAGAACTGGTAAATAATAAACACAAAGAAAGAAGAAGAAAAAGAAGAAGAGACAGTGTGTCAGATGACACAGAGGGTCTGTTTACCAGAAGCTTGTTAGACAAGCAAATCAACCTGAACATTTTCCATTGAGTTGAGTTAATGTGCTACAAGGACACGGCAGCAGAACTAAGCAAAAAGTGATATAGAGGCAGTTTAGACAAGCTGCCAACATCCTCATTACAGTTCTGTGTTATACAGTGTGTAAATGTTAGCATGACAACAGGTTCAATTATTTGACCTTGCAAATGTCACCAACATTGCCAACGTGAGCCTGCTACAGTACTGTACATGTGTTAGCAATTAGCTTCGTGGCTTAAGTTCTACATTAGCTGTGCTTCGTAAGGGGGCGATCATTCTTCCCTGTTACAACATTTGCGTTTCTGAGAGAAAAGCTAAGACGTGTCACAGAAATCAAATTACCACCAGTTTGTTGAATTAATCAGTTCTACTGGATCTGTCTAGGAGGTTTCACCTTAACATTCCCATTATAGCTCCACAGTTCTGTGGGACTCAGAAATGAATGTGGTGAGCATGTGCAGCGATCATCGCTGAGAGAAACAGTGACCAGTAACACAGTGAAAGGTGTGTTTGTCACCTAATAAAAAGTTCTCCTTGTATGTGTGTGAAGAATGGCCTCAGATAGAGTGGGCTGACAGACGGCTGTGCTCACTAAACCTCAATGACAACTCCATCAGTTGCAGAGCTCGCAGCATCATCCATCAGTTGTGAAAGATTACCTCGTCATTCAGCTCCACAACAGAAATTATATTCCCAGTTATTCTGGAAGAAGCTTATTTCATCACCCATGTCCAGGATCTGTGAGAGGTCAGTGTAGCTGGGGGATGTCAGTAGGGTCCAGGGAAGTGGTTTTTCTGCAGTGCCCTTCATACTGAGGATGAGGGTAAAAACAAAGGATGAAAGGGAGAACATTTAGATAGACTTGTTTTCAGATGAAAACAAAGCAGCAATCCAAAGATAGAAGACTAGCTTGGTTGGAAAACAACCCCCCCACCTGGTTTGGAGGACTTGGAGTTAGACGTAGAAGTGTGCTACCATCCTGTGCTACGTTTCACATACTGATGATCTGTGTAAAACATTATTCCATTTTCTACTTTGTTGTTCTCTGCCTGCCGCAACAAGCGTCTGCGTGAATGTCAGCATGGAATTTTATCTTAATCTCATCTGTAACATGTTGATTGTGACGTGGTCGTGGTCACTCAGTCATCTGTATAACTTAAAATGAAGCTAGATGAAAAGTCACGTGATGATAACACACAGCAGAGATCACCAGAGACCTTTCCAACCACGCTGCCTTTGATTGTCGCTACCACTAATCCACTATCTTTGTAATCACTGTGTCTAACTGCAAACAGACTTTCAAACTGAAATGTCAGCATATCTGTTAGATTACTGGATCATATTATCATGTTGCATCTATTATCATATAATATAATGGTATATCTATTGCTGGCGTCATCATCCCTGCTGTTTGAGCTGCTGCAGGTGGACAGCAGGTGCTAGAACCCAGGTAGAAGCTACATGTTGCTGCTTGTTGGCAAATTTATCCATGGTTCAAAAGAAAGAGGCGGACAGAGAGTGAGTAGGTGTCAATAACTGTTAACTTTACTTATGTTTCTAAGTGAGAAGAAAGTGATGTTGTGTATTTTTAATAATTCTGCTGTTAAAACGTGGGTCATCTCTGATAGATCAGCTGGTGGATTTGCTCCGTGACACTGGCTCACTTCTCTGCCCCAGACAGACACACAAACTCAGCAGAGAGAGGTTCACTCATGTAAGGCTGAGATTTGGTTACAGTGTCATTTAAAATGATCATTATAACAATGAAAATAGAATATTTATAAAACATCTATCTATGTTAACACAAAACTCTTCACCAACTCTGGTCATCATTAAAAAGGTTTGGACACCTCTGTCCTAAGTGAAAAAAAAGGAGATGTTGGTTTTTCAACACTAATTTAGACTAAGTGTAGCTGCAGCTGTTGCATTTTGTTTTTTGTATGTCATGTTACAGAATATCAGTGCTGCATTATGCCGCTGTTATAATCGGTTCTTAAACTACTAGTGA
Organism: Microctenopoma stevenorrisi; assembly: GCA_032270685.1. Classification (NCBI taxonomy): domain Eukaryota; kingdom Metazoa; phylum Chordata; class Actinopteri; order Anabantiformes; family Anabantidae; genus Microctenopoma; species Microctenopoma stevenorrisi. The sequence goes on along the minus strand of JAUMTR010000003.1, from coordinate 16,337,420 downwards.
ACAAACCAATGTTTGTATTGTAAATTTTACCTCATGCTCATACAGACTGTCATTAAAATATAGAAATGTAAAAAAAAGACTAAAGAAACCAAAGGCAGGAGCTCCAGATAATGAGACAGATAACAGCAAAGTGTGTGAGGTAATAAAATGAATGAAGCCTATTTGAGTTTGGAGAAAACGTTTCAGGGCTCACTATACATGCTAACTCCTTCCTTCAACCCTTTCTTTGAAAACCAGTGACGTCCCTGATCCTAATGAACCTTATTTCTCACCACTGTTAAGGACACAACTGTTCAGGTCATTTACTCAAATACTTTGTCATCACTAACACCTCCTCGACACCAGAGTTTTATTGACCTGACTTAGTTTCTCTACAGATGAAACTCGATACAGTGATTTCCTCGCTCTCCATTGCTGCACTAAGAACAGTCAATATTATTTTAACAATGGATGAATGTGATTCGTGGCTAAATCTAACTTTCATCAACAAACCCTGAAAGATGGGTTCATCAAATGAACCAGAAAATCATGTAGTCTTTCTTTTTTTTCAAAAGACAGGTTTTGTTTTTTCAAAATAACGAACAACACATTTTGGGATATGAATATGTAAATGTATCTAGTGATTTGAATATAATGGCTCGTGACGTCACTGATGTTTAGTGGACACCTTTATGCTATCCACACCCCTCGTTTGCCACAGATGTTGCAAGTCCTGTGACTGACATCTTCCTGGAAACTGTTTTGATGACAACTCACTGGGACATTCCACCAATTGCGTCATCACCTATTGACAATATAAATAAGAACCTTCTGTAACTGGATTAGTTGTCGGTTTATTCTCTGAACAGGTAAGAGCAAATAAATTTACGTCTTCTTCTTACCTTTTAAACTTATAAAGCTTTCATGATTTATAAGGCACAGTACACTAAACTATATAATAACTTTAATTCCCGGATTCACTGGGCATCAGTGAGGTAGTTTAAAAAGATTACAAATGTATTGCTTCGCGTGGCCACCAGGTGTCGCTGGTAATACTTTCTACTTAATAATAATAATAATAATTTCTAGTTTGTAAAAGAATCCATACAGAACATCTCCGGTAACTTCATTGATGAGGACAATGTTTCATATGGATCCTTTTACAAACTCTCAGGAAACGATTCTCTGCATGGTTTATAGATTTAGAGTGTAGCTCAGATGTGGAGAAAGGTTGATGATCACGACGTGTGTGAGGGCCATGTGATAGGTTAAAAAGCTCCCTGCAATGTATGATGCATGCATGAAGAGCACAGCTGGGATTCTGGTCACAGACAGGACATTGCATGAGATTATGTTTCTGTGGAAACGTTTTACTTTAGTGTGTAAGTATTTTCTATGCTTTTAAAAAAGATATGCAAACCACACTTCACAGGTCAGAAAGTAACTAATTGCATTCACTTGCACTTAGTACCTTTAATTTATTTACTTTTCATTATTACTATTTTCTGCATATGCCTGCCTCACCTCAGTCATTCCTTACCTTATTTAGTTATTTAGTTACAAATAAATAATACAATCGATGTATAAGGCAGTTATACTAAATGCTGAGTTATTAGCGCATTTATGTCTCAATATTTAAAAGTCAATAATATCACTTAAATGAAACGATCCATTCTGCATAAAGAGCACGCTTTAACTTTTGTTCTAATGTGCAGGTTTACTGATTCATTTCAATGAGTTATCAATAAGCAGAAAGTAAATAGTACGTTTACTCAAATGCTATTTGGACATTCCCCTGAATTTCCAAAAATATTGGGGTGCTTGGGAATGGCTTCAACTCTTTAGGGACAGTTCTCCACAAAGTTTTGAAATGTGTTTATGGAAGTGTTGAGGAGAGCTTTTGTGAGGTCAGACACTGCTGTTAGACGAGGAAGCCTGGCTCACAGTCTGCCCTGGGATTCAATGAGGTTATAATAGGTTTTAACAGCTCGATTTCAGCTTTACTTAACTTTAGTTTGCTATATTATATTTTAGTTTACTATTTTATACCGTACTTTACCATACTATACTATATTTTTCTTTACTTTACCTTGATAAGACTCAACTTGTCAAAAAGAAGAACATGCTGGCAATTGTCAAGTGATACGTTTGGGACAATTTGTGTGTGTGTGTCTATAATAAACTCATATGAAATACTTAAACAAGTGAGTTTTCAAATGTGTGTAAAAGGTGGTGATAGTCTCAGTTAGTTGAATGGAGCAGGACGAGTCAGGGACAACATTAGTCAGCGTGAAAGACATCACAGAGACCATTAGTCAGTGACACAGCAGCTCTTCTCTCCTGGATTTAAACAGGTCTAGCTACCTAAGCTACCAAACTGCATCATTCAACGATTATGTCTGTACACAGTGTATTTTTTCTTTGATTTACGAACTTAGATGTTTAGTTCACTAAACTCTGTGTCCACAGACTTGAGCGGATTTCCAGTCACTATGGACAACAGGATGTCCAAACTGAGGCTGCTGACTTTCCTGCTGTGCGTCACTGCCATCGGTGTGTTTTTTAGAGAACCCACCTCTGAGATATTTTCTCCAAACCTGCAGGATCAGGACACAAACCCGTGTGCCTGTGGGAAATGTTTTACAGAAAACGATACGTGGTTCATGGAGAGCTTCAACCAATCTGTTGAACCGTTTCTGTCAGAAAACCGCCTTCTCTCTGAGGACGATTTCAACTGGTGGAAGGTAAGTTGTCTCGGAACAGAAAGAGAAGGGAACATGTTACTCCCTGATGGTCACTGTGGTCATGAGTTGGTTATTATAGCTGTTCTAACAGCAATGTGGCATGTCAGATGTTACAGAATGAAAAACGCAGCTTCACTACATACAGAAGAACAGTGAACCTGCTATTTCAGATCATCCCACCGAATCCAGATCTCCTAGAACCCAGGCCAGAACAATGCAGGACCTGTGCTGTGGTGGGGAACTCTGTGAATTTGATGGGATCAAAGTATGGACATCTTATAGATGTCAATGATGTCGTCATAAGGTAATCTTTTTTTTTTTGCTAAATAAACTGTTTAATCCTGTCATTTTCTCTTTAATGCCAGAAACCAAGAGTAAAACCAAAGACAGTAACGTATTATACCGCTTATATTTGTTTGTGCTGGTTAGGATGAACCATGGCCAAACAAAAGGCTATGAAGCTGATGTTGGGAACAGAACAACTCATCGCATCATGTATCCAGAGAGTGCCACGGACTTAGACAGCACCACTCGCCTGGTGCTGTTCCCATTCAAAATATGGGACCTTAAGTGGCTCAGTAGAGCCTTGATTTCAGAAATACACAAGAAGTAAGTCACATTTCTCTGGGACATTCAGGTGTTAATGGGTGATGCCATCTTGTCTGACTGTTAATTCAATGGATGTGTATCACTTAACTGACAAAAACATACAAGGTAGTACTTTTGATAAATGTTCAGTCTAACAATTCACGATATTTCCCACAGTAAATACGACTCAGTGAAGTCAGTGATCACTGCTAACAGGGATTTGGTGAGTATTAACGTTCAACAACGTCTTTAGGCTGCAAATGCAATGATTGATAAAAAATAAATGAAGAGGTTCATTCTGGTGTATTCCAGGTCACGGTGTTAAATCCAGCATTTATGAAGTATGTTCATGAAACGTGGCTGAATAAGAATGGAACGTATCCATCCACTGGGTTCATGGCTGTGGTTCTCGCTCTGCACATCTGTGGCAAGGTGAGTTAGTCTGTGGACAATAAAAATAATCCAATGATATTTTACTCATTTCAATGGTTGAGTTGTCATTTCTCTTGAAGTATGACACTTTTATTATTCATACGTTTTGCTAGGTTAATGTGTTTGGTTATGGAGCAGACAAAGATGGGAATTGGAGTCATTACTGGGAAGAACTCAAAGACAAGACACTTGAGACTGGAATACATCCTGGATCTTATGAGTATGAAGTTATCCAGAAGCTAACCAAGAAAGGGAAAATCAAATTTTATTCAGGGTGATTTTTGTGTGAGGCACTTCAAGACTCTGTGATCCATGCAGCGGAAAGTATTGAATTAGCAGATTGTTTTAAGCTTGTTTTAAAAGCTGCTCAATGGGAAATGCAGGCTACCTACTGTTGTAATAGCCGTATACTCAATTATTATTTTTATTATTTAATAACTTAAACCAAGATCTGTTGATTAACTTTAATTTATTTAAATATATTTATTACTTCATGTTTAATTGAATAAATATAATTGAAAGCCAGATCATAAATTCAGAGTTAAGGCATATAAATGAGTTTTAGGTTTAGGTTCTATTAGACATGATAGGAAAAGGCCCCGCAATCGTTTCAATTATTAATGCTGAGAGGAGACGTGCATTCTGTGAGCGGAGAGCATGGGACAGACTATAGAGTTTAAGGAGATCACACAGGTATAAATAAATGAAAAAGGGCTGGAAAAATGCACACACATATCGACACAAACAAAATAACAACTTCTGACCTGTGACGAAAGAAAAAACTAAAGAACAGTACTTCTGATCTAGGTGTTTTTTCACGCTGTATGTATTGTACCAACAAAAGCTCCACTGAAGTTGTGGTCTACTTAAATGTGTTACTGACATGACTGATTTTTATATACTGTAAATATTGTCAACTCCATACTGTGAAAGTGCTGCTGTAATAATTTATATATGTACTGTTATCATTTAGACTGGTGCCAAATTGTTGTTTTCTTCTCGAATATATTAGTAAAATAAATATATCCGAGAAAACACGTTAAGGTAAAAGTAAAGCATATTGTAGCTTTGTATTTGATTCATGTGATGTAGTAGTTTTGGGCACCCGCAACAAAAACAACTTATTTATTTTCAGCAAGGTATTGTTATGTATTTTTTACATCACATGTTATGATGAGAAACACATCAGTACTGTGACCTAAGTGTGTGCATCAACAATATAAGCTGATGCAGTGACAATTTGTCTTTGATTAAAGACTTTTTAAAGTAGAGAATGCTTTAAGGCGCACAGTATTTTTCTTGTGTGTGTATTTGTTAGCCCATTTTCTTACCTTGATTACCTTGATGTACATCTGACCAGGGAGACACGCCCATATAATGAGCTTTTGTAGTCACCCTGTTTGATTTCATAAGTAAAAGAAAAAAAGAAGAGCCCTGCATGGCCTTTTTAAATGCATACCATAAGTGTACAAAGCTTTCCATGACCACACATTTTTGGGTTTGGCAGTTTGACAGCTGCAACCAGTCATAGGATTTAATTTGGAGAAGAATTTCTTCCTCGTGAAATGTGGGTTTCTGTTGAAGGGGAGATTATGACACGGGGTTCACCTTTATAGTTTCTTTCTATTTATTACTTTAATCTGACTAGAGTCACATGTATGTATATAAATATATACACAATGCATCATGTGCTCTCTTTAACCAGAGAATGTTATGTTGTAAGAGGTTTATTCAGGTGGGAGACGGACTTTGAGAAGAAGGCGTGTTCTGAAATTTTGTGCAGAAACCTAGTATTGAACTACTAAAGGAAATAATGAATTATTACAAATTATAGAGCATTTTTAAATGTTTGGCCTAAACAAATAAAAGATGAAAACTCTATTGATCTACTTTAAAGCTGCCTGGTGAGAGGTTTTGCCTGCTGAAAGAGGAATTACTTGTCCACTGTAATTGGCTCCTTCAATGTCAAAGCAGAAGAATGTTGCAGTTCTGCTGGGAAAAAACGCAAACAAGTTTAACAGTAGAAACAGGAAAGCATAGCAGCAGTTGCTACAGGTTAGACTTGCTTGCTTATGCCAGCAGGGTCCAGGAGATCTAATGTTCTAATGTTACTGGTAATTGGAAACTTGTTTCTACATTTTCTGATGAAGTGCATGCATTGACACTGCCTGTTGGGCTTAAATAGAAACAGTTTGTTATTGCAACATCTACTAGTTTGTGGTTTTAAGTAACGACACTGGGCATAAAAACCTGATCAAACTGAGTTCTCCGTGAAAAGGTGGAAAGGAAGACAAATGGATGTAATGTTAAGTGACTAACTCACTTCATTTATCTGTGAAGCTACTCTTTGTGACATTAGTTTGGTTGTGAAAAATGAATAGCTCCATGGAACCATTGAAATTCGACAACTAAGCAAAATTGTTTGTGAAGGTTTAAATCAGATCTTTTGTGTAAATAAAGAATGAACTTTTAGTTGATCTCTTCACAAATCCACTATTACATTCCCAGTTCCCTCATTTCTGCTGCATGGTTGACCGACCACTGTTCAGTCAGCTTTGAGAATTGGCACTTTACAGTGTAAAGTTTAGGACTTTTTTTAGAAAACCCTAGATTAGAAATGTGTTGAAAAAGTGAGAGGTTAAAAGTTTCTGGTCCTTGTTCTCCCTGAATACAAAGATCATATGGAAAAGCATGGCTTCATTCTTTTCCCTGGACTTTTACGAGGCCTTTGATATGTTGGAAAATCAATTTATTTTTTTGTCAGTTGACAGTTTTGCACATTTCTGAAATAATAAATCATTTTATTACAACAAAAATAGCTCTATTACCTTGTTGACGAATTCCCCCTGTCCTGTTTATTATAGCAGCAGAACTGTTAAAGCATTCGATGTTTTTGACCAGAATCTAAAAGAAAAAAAATCATTTTGGACATTATTAAAAAACTTATTAGACCCACTGGTAAGAAGGCTCCAGATTAAAGATTATGAAGATGGTGGCCTAATGCTACTGTTTTTAATGGTATAGATAGGATGTTTAAAATAAACTAGCTAACATTGTTCTGTTGGATCTGTGTTCCCTGTGCCTTATTTAAAAAAAGTTGGGTGGTATAGAATTTACACTGTTTTGTAATCACAACTTTTCCCCACATTTGATGCCTATTAGGAGTAATAGATGTATCACCCACAGAGAGAAATCTCTGGATTATGAAGGCTGGGTGTACATAAACATTAGGTCAGTTTTTGATATATTGGACAACACAGGAAATCTTTGTTTAAAATAATACACAATCTGGACACTGTACAACAAATCAGAATAATTCTAACCAGTGCTGGGGTTGCCAGTGGCTAGTGATGGGTCGAGCAACACTGCTGTGTCGGCGCGTGTATCGAGCTCACAGCGCGAGACGCCGCATCGATGCGGGTATCGCTTTAAGAAGTAGTCACGTGACCGATACGGTCGCTGTATCGCCTTTGAGTGAAGCGCCAAACTGTGTTTACAGGGAGGAGCGTCTCCACCTGTCATCAGCGCCTCTGCCAAAAACAAAACTGGAACATTCCTACATTCTATGATCGTTGAAATACGGGGGAAACCACAAATCCACACCTCGTCTGCCTATCGTTGCAGTTCTTGTGCCCTCCAGCCTAAACTGTCCTATGTGAGCGTGCTTTGGAGAAACTAATTTTCTTAAATAAAAATATTTAAAAAAAATAAGACCAGTCCAAAAGCAACCTTTCCTTCATATCAAAGATATTTTAAACTTGGACTCATGTATAACATTTTTTAATGTACAAAACGAAATTTTCATCATTAAATCAGTAAGTCATTTAAGTCTCCCAATTAGAATGCATGCAATAATCAGCAGGTGTCAGTTGACCAGTGACACATTACCGGTACATTTTAGGTAGTGTGCCACAATGCTTTATGATGCCTCATCTACCCCTCACTACCGTTTGCATTCCCTGGCTGCTGTTGGAGAGACGTTTGGCGAAAGGACGAGCGCCATGATGCACGCCTGTTATATGCAGGAAGCAGCCAATCAGCCTACACCATGCATGGCAAATAAAATGGTAATATAAATATGTATTAATGGTAAATATAAACCCTTTTATTTGAGAAAAATGTGTGTCCTTGTGCCTGCTTGCTTGGTCCCCCACACTCCCCTCGAGGGGAAACAACTTTTCCAACAAATTCTACAGCAACATGAAACATGCCTGTGCTGCTGACTCTAAGCCATACTTTGGGAAAAGTGACCACTCTGATATTCTTCTCCAGTCCACCTGCACCAGGAGGCTCTGAGCAGTCCTGTCACAGTCAGGGCTGTGAAGATGTGGACAGATAACCGATAACAGAACTCAGAGGAAGCCGGGAGGCCACAGTCGTGAGCATTTTCAGAGGAGGCACAGACAATTTACATGACTGTTAGCAGCTATACTAAGTGGTATACCTCCACCGCCCCCCCCCCTCCCCAGGTAATCTAGGGATATCCTAACCCTCCCTATTTCCTTCCTATTATACTGTGAACTAGATATATGCACAACTCCAATGTGCTTGTACTTAATTGTACCTGTGCAAATGGCAAATAAACTCTGTCCTTTTCTTTGGATTTTGATAGTTATAAAAGCTATTATAACTGCATACGACGAGGCGTCACCGACACCTCCCTGTGAGCCGCGCTCCTCTCATGTATCGTGTAACTCTACATTCCTTCTTTTTTGTAGCACTTTCCGGCAAGTTTTGGGAAAGACAGTGGTCAGGTTAAAAAAAAATACCTGCACACTTGTTCCCGAAGTTGTTGGGAGTAACTGAGCTGTGTGAACGTGTTTGTCATCGCCGTCCGATGTGTGATGTAAACGTTCACTGCCTGCGTGTGGATTGAATCTGGACTCGGTCTCTGATCAGGTAGGAAACATTAAAATCAACATGAACACATCTGTAACACATGAATTAAACAGTCCGTAGGCTTTAATGCTCAAAGATAAGGCTTCCTCCTCTAACATTTATTAGTTAGGAATGAGTTACTTCAATGCAGTGTGTGGTTGTTGAATGAATGAGGATTTAAATAATGTTAAAAACGAACATGTTGCCACAACTGCGCAATGAAAAAAAGCAAAAGACAATTGCGCCATCACATGGCCATACATAAAGCTGTTAATTAGTAATCAACAGTTCTTTCTACAACCGTTTTGATAATTTCGTAATATGGCATTATTGAATACCTTCTACATGTCTGTTATCTTTGAATTAGGTCGTTTACACTAAGAGACACACAGTCACTGCTTTGTGTGACCATGATTTTATTCAAACAACTGTGTAATCTTAACATGATCTGATCTGCACAGGGTGTCTTTATCTTCATGTCCAGACCATATCCCTTGTTTCCTACGTACAGTGTTACCTCTAGGTCTGCATCAAAACGAATAAACCTTTAAAAACTACATAGAATATTCAGTATGACATTTTATTAGTATTTCATTTGACAGGTAGACAGACATGTACATGTTAATCTAGGTATCAGGTAAATACTCGTTTAACATTCCTATAAAATATGTATGACAATTTATTTTCTGATTCAGGCATTTCAATTCACTTGTGTGTTTTTTGTCAGTCTGCAGATTTAAGCTGAATGCTCAAGCAGGACCATCCCATGGCCTGTATGATGTTAAGATTGAGGGTGCTCACTTTCCTGCTTTGTGTCACTATCATCTGTGTGCTTTTCAATATCCCCTCCTCATGGATATTACTAGGAAACTTACTCCAGCAACGGGATTCCAATTCCTCAGCTTGTGGGATATGTCAGAAAGAAGAAGCAGAAAATGATATGTGGTTCATGAAGCGTTTCAATCAATCCGTTGAACCGTTGTTGACAGCAGAAAGCTATCTTTCTGATGATGCTTTCAACTGGTGGAAGGTAAGAAAGCTATAAACTGTGTTTAATAAATCCAGAACATGAATCGTAATATTAGTCTGCCATTATATCTGTGATCGGGGCTTGACTATTTTCTTATGCAAAATGTACTGGTCTATGTCAGAGTATACAGGGAGAAAAGCGAAAATTCACTACATACAGAGAAACATTGAACGTGCTGTTCCAGATCTTCCCACCCAATCCACATTGCTTAGCACCCAGGTCACAACAATACAGGACATGTGCTGTGGTGGGTAACTCAGTAAATTTGAAGGGAACACACTATGGCCCTCTCATAGATGCAAATGATGTCATCATAAGGTATGTTTTAGCTAAAGAAAGCTGAAATTAAATGGTAATCTTCAGCAATAACTCGTGTTATTCATACAAATATACGTCACTCTTTACTATCTAGAATAAACCATGGGCAAATCAAAGGCTATGAAGCTGATGTTGGGAGTAGAACAACTCATCATGTCATGTATCCAGAGAGTGCCACAGATCTGGACAACACCCCTTATCTTGTGCTGTTTCCATTTAAGATATCAGACTTTGAGTGGCTCATTGAGGCCTTCAGTACAAGACTTTCTACGTGAGTTTTTATGTACTATGATTGTTGCCATTTGTACCCCACTCTGACCTGCATTGTTCAAACACGATGCAATCGGCAAATAAACGACTGCTCACCACTTTCCTATGGGTCCCCACCTGTTCGAGGGACCGGGACAACATACCTATTTGTCCCCATGAGCCCACGGTTGGTGCCGTAAAACACCTGCGTTCTACTATTGAGTGAAATCTGTTGTTATTTGTCTGTGATTCTTTCTGTTCTACATAAAGTTTATTTACATACAAGTATTTATTACTCATTTTAATCTAGACACCATCCGCTAATTGTACACTCACTGTAGTATGACAGTGAGCCTGTTAGTACTAGCACTAATGTAGCTCCGTTGGCAGACGGGGGGGAGTTTGTATCCGTTTGCCGGCGTTGGAATGGATGAAAGGATTAGCAGCTGGTTGCATGGCCTGGTCTACAGTCACCTCTCACAACTGCAAAGTGGTTTTTGTGCCTTGCCAACCCTGCTTCTAGCCCCCCGGGGCTGCGTGCCCGCCCGGTCTCCGATGACTGGGCCAAGCAAACCACATGAGTGATAGGGGACTCCATCACTCGTAATGTTAGCTTAGTCAGGCCTGCCATTGTGTTTTGTTTACCTGGGGCCAGAGCATCCGATGTTGAGGCTAGTCTAGAGGTACTGGCATCACAGAGGGACCCAGGCACACTCAACTATAAGTTATAGGAACATTGTATGACATGTCGGTACCTATGATTTCAGGAGATAACAAAAGCCAGTTTAAGTGGGACATGTCAGACGGCCAAGGATACAGTAGACCTGGCTGGCTGGACACTGTAGGGAACAAGGTTTTTTAAGTTTATAGATAAATGTGTCCTCTCAGGGGGCCGCCCTGACCTGCTGAAAGCAGGGGGCCTTCATCAAAAGAGGAGTGAATAAGAACTTAATAACTTAAGAACTTCAACAGTTTCCCCAAGGGGATCAATAAAGTATTCATTATTATTATTATTATTATTAATAAAAATAGAAACAGATCCAGTGATCATGTGTGTTATCTGACCATTCTTAAATAACATTTCAATTTACTATACTACTATAATGCAGATTATGTCCCCTAAACAAAAACTCTACTTCAGCAGATTTTTGTGTTCAGTCATCAACCTCATTGTGTCCAATATCTGATGCTGTTGCACTTCTTCAAAACAAGGTAATGAATCAGAGTAGCTTAGCTCCATGGTACAATTCACAAATTAGTAGCTTAAAGCATACTCTTGATCAGTATGTCAATCTTAGACCAGATAAATTAATCTCTTTTAACAGCTAATGTACCACAGGCCTTTAAGGTAGTTAAACCTCTACTGAAAATAACTACTCTTGACTTAGGGATTTTAGCTAATTATGGACCAATATCCATATCAATATTTGCCCTTTAACTCTAAAATCCTTGAAAAAGTTTTATCCAAAGCAACTGGACTTGTTTGGTTTCTTGAAGACATTTCACCTTTTCATTCCAGAGGGCTTCCTCAAGTCTGGGAGTTGAGATAACCATGACCTGGATGACTGAGAACCTTCACAGATATACAGATTAGTATATTTGGGCCGCAAAACCACAGAAACACCTTGTCTAATGACATTGCTTCCTTAGATGACATAGCTCTGGCCTCAGGTACTGCGAAAAATCAAAACCTTTGACCAGGATATCTCCTTTAGCCCTTACATAAAATAAATCTGTAGAACTGCCTTGGTTTACTTCAAATTAGGAACCTCCTGTCTCAAAGTGATTCTTAAAAACTAGTCCATGCATTCGTTACTTCTAGACAGGACTAGGACTTTGCTCTTGGACTGCTGGTCTACTTGTGGTTTCTTCTGGTACCCCTACCATCACTGTGTTGATTTCATACAATGTAGGCGCAAAGTCTGTCAGAGTGTTCAGGAGTCTGAAGCTGAGATGATAAAGAACCATAGTGTAAGAATTCATTGGAATTGGGGAACTATTCTCTTGTTGATTAGGCCATTTGCAAAACATTGAACAGGCATGGTATGCATGTTACGAGATAACAAACGAAGGCAATGTTCTTCAAAAAAAAAAAAGACACAAGCGTGCCTTAAGTCTGCCAAAGACCACTATGACACTTTCCAACAGGAAAAATGGGAAACTGCACCTATGTTACATTATGTTATGTTATATTCATATTTTATATTCTGATAGAAAAAACGTTTGGAATAATTAACGCCAAAAAACATTTTTTGGACCACACTGAGTTCCACCTAACAAAGCTAAATGTAAAAAGACCCTAAATCAGGATCTCATTACTGCGGCAAAAATAAACGTAATTCTTCATGATTTTTACAAGTATTTTGGTTATTCAATTTCATTTAAATGCAAGGGCTTAGTCTTATGCAACAAACAGGGCACCTGACAACTTGTGCCAGTGGAATATCCTTAAAATGTAGCATTTATATTGAGATGTTGAATCCAGTGCAAACATTCTGTGTTAATACAAGAGTTACACACCTTGCATTATATGGATATAGATTTAGCATTGCTCATGTTAAACAATCCTTCTGAGATGTCCTGAGACATCGTATAGTAACAATTATCTCTTCACGGTTGGAATGCTGGTACATTTCATTGACAAAATGTTTCTTTAACATTTCATGCTACTTTTTACAGGTCACACGTATCAGACATAAACATAAGATCAAACATCACAGCTAACAAGGATTTGGTGAGTATTACTTTGATGAGAATAACAAAAACAAAAAATTGGGTCAGAAAAACAAGGACAATTTGATTTTTAACAGGTGATGGTGATAAATCCTGCTTTTATAAAGTATGTTCATGACAAATGGCTAAACATGAAAGGAAAGTATCCATCCACCGGCTTTTTGACTTTGGTTCTTGCCCTGCACATTTGTGAGAAGGTGAGTTCATTTTTAATTTAGAAATATTCCGTGTGAATGTTGCTGCAGGTTTTAAAGCCTGAGGTAAAAGCAAGTAAATGTGTGTTGTTTATCAATATTTAAGCAACCTTTACGCTATGGTACTAAATGTGGTTGTAGTCAAGTGATGTAGTATTTGTCTTCTAAAGTGTACACTATGAAAAGAAAACCCCAGTTCAGTGCAAGTTCTCCCGTCCTGTCCTTAAACAATTTTCAGTGCTGTAACAAATGGTACATGCACACCTGGCTTCCCTTGTGAGAGTCAGCAGTCTGAATTTGTATGGCAATATGGCAGTGAAAGCTAGACGCAGTCTTGGTTAGATAAACAGACCCACAGTATCAACAGTATCAGAACCATGAATGACACATTTAATGTAATACCAGATGCAACTGATGAGACTATTATATTTTTAAGAAATGGTTTTAATATCAGAGTTCACTGGTAATCACGAAATCCTATCATCCTTCTGTGCCTTTGTAAGCCTTGTGATATCCTGATTTAATTTATCTTTAACCTGTCTTTGACTTGAACACCTAAGACCAGAGCGGATACCTGGCAACAATGCCTTGATCTGTATCTATATTGTATCTGCTTAGGCTTATTTACAGGAGTGGAGAATTCAGCCAGTGTGATTGACAGGTTAAATAAACTGAACGCCCACTTGATAGATCTGCTACCATCACTGCTAGTGTAATCTGATGGTTTCATTATGTCTGTTTTTTATAGATCCATGTGTTTGGTTTTGGAGCAGACAAAGATGGAAACTGGACTCATTACTGGGAAAAACCCAAAGTCAAAAACTTTAAAACTGGGCTACATCCTGGACCTGAAGAGTATGAAATCACCCAAAAGCTAGATAAGCAACAAAAACTAAAGTTTTATACAGGGCAGTGATTCTTATTCTTAGCATTAAAGGTATCCAGGTTTTCACGGTGTAATTTTCACAAAATAAAGCAAGACTAAGAACTTATACATTAACTGGCGACTCCCTTGCCAAGGACATTAATGCTTCACCTGATACAGAATCATAGTGTAACAGAGGGAAATATTTCAAACATCATCTCCGCCAATGGGAAAAACACAGAAATATGCAAGTGATCCTGTAGTGATTTATGACTGAAACAAGCCAAGTGATTCAGTGGGGTGTGAGGCGATACTTAATCACATGGCAAAAAATGCACTGAAATGGTTCATCTAAAATCATGGGCTAGGGTTATTCACTGTCATTTGTCATGTTGATAGACACGGTTCAAAAGCTTTTACAAGGCAGGTGAACAAGCAAAAAATGAAATGTTTGCTAACATACCCAAACATTTGCACATTTGATATTTAAATGTGTTACTGAAGTTTAGTCATACTAAGTAGTATTTATGTGCACACTGCATAAATTGAAGACTTTACGGTGTCCAAGTGACACAGAAAGAGAAGGAGGGAATTTTTTCAAGCTGACCTACATTTTAAATTCTGTTACACACATCCATAATGACATCTTGCATTGGCTAAAAACCATTGTGCCAAACACCTGAGAGTAGAGAGTGGACGACATCCAACCAAAACTCTACGTCACTAAGACCATATAAAATCTCAGTTGTCAAAATGAACACTTGGTGACAATTATGGAACCACTAGTTACGAGACTCACAATGTGATATGATTCCAAAAATGAACACTTTCCTTAAGCAAACAGACGGCTTCACAGTCTCCTTTTTTTCTTTTCATGGTTAAAAAACCATTTAAACATAAAACAGTATAATCTGCCTTATACCTGGCATCACAAATATTCTGATACCATGTTATTTTATGTTCATTAAAGATGTGAGAGAGATTCAATGTTGTCCATTAGGAAGTGGAACATAGAGGAAATAGGAAGTTCCCTGCAAAGGCGCATACAATAAAGTAGGAGTGGCACAGAGAATATAAAGTCAGATGTCACAGTTAAACCTGCCACACTGATGGTTGTTATTGTTTGACAGGAGAGCCTTGTAGCTCAGGCTGGTTTCCCTGCTTATAGTCTATTTTTCCAATGTTGTTGCACTGACTGCCATACTGTAATTATACTACCGTATGGTTTTCCTTTCTGAATTTAACATATTAAAATATGAAAATAATAGCAGAAGTTTCAAATCAATTGACACAGCCTAAGGCGCAGTCTGTAGGAGCACAGTGGCCTCAATAACATGTCGCTGACAGAGTTGGCCATAGGTCAAAACTGAGTAACCAGTACACTAAAATAAACACATAAGACAGGGAGATTGGAGAATGGGTGAAGGAACTAAATACTAGCAATAGAAGACAATACCAAGGGGAAAGAGTGGAACCAAGGCAAAGAAGAAATAGGGGACAGAACAGTAACTAAAACCACCCAACTAACAGAAGTGAGGAAAATAATGTCTGGCAGAGGAACGGCAACCAGGGCATCAGCAGGGGGCATAAGGAACTGAAAACACAGGTAAAGAACGACACTGACAGTCACTGGACAGGTCCTGGTCAGAGAGGTGACCAAGCTGCCACGCCACTTCAGTGTCCCATCCATAGCCTAGTGTTAAACACTATAAAACATATGTGGAGAGAAATTAAGATTGTTAATGTGATATTATCCTGCACTACTAGTATGTTAAGCTGCAAAACCATATTTCCCCACAGGAATGATGTCCTACATAGACGTTGTTAGGTGGGCTTCAGCCCCTCCAAAATAATCCCAGTCAGAGAATTTCTTCATTGTCAGAGATGTGAGTAGGTGTCAAGTAGCTGTTCATTGCTTAACTTTAATGTTTCCTTAGGTCCAGCTGCAGCTTCATATTATTTATGATTGGGAAAAATGGTTTGAAAAACACCCTGCATCCTGCTGCCAACCAGCATTCAATAAAGCGCACACATCATAAACATAACGCAAACAGTGCGTCGTCTTCGATAGATTAGCTGGTGGATCAGCTGTCTCACATCTCAGTCCCACAAACTCAGCAGCTGCACTGACACAGAGAGACGGGAACAAGCGTCCTATTTATTTGTTCACTCCTGTGAGGCTTAGATTTGATTATAGTGTCATAATTCTAACAATAAAAATCAGAAAACATGTATGTCTGCTAATGCACATGTATCAAAACCATGTACAATGAACCTAACACAACTGAAGACATGTATCTTTTCTTGAAAAACATGTGTGTCCAAACTTTTCACCGGTAGTGTTTGTTAATCCTAGTCTGAGGACTCTTCACGTAACCAACTCTGGTCTTAGTTAAAAAGGTTTGGACACCTCTGTCTTAAGTGAAAGAAAAGTTGATGTTGTTGGTTTTTTAATAAAAATTTATTGTAGCTGCAGGAAGAAAGATGAGTTAAACTATAGATCTTTAGATATCGTGTATCACATTTAATATGATTAAATGCATTAATGGATATATTTGCTGCATCTTTTAGAAAACACAATCCCAGCAGGCTGTTTAAAACCAAGACATCACAAACAGTACACAAACAAGACAAACACAGTAGACATCTTAAAGGAAGGAGGAGAAGAGCACAACTGCTGTACGTGAGATAATAAAACGAATGAAGGTTTGGAAAAAATGGTTAGCATGTATAGTGATACATAGTGATATAGTGTATAGTGATACATGCTAACTCCTTCCTAAACCTTGGGGCTAAGGCGTCCTGTTCTTTCAAGCCTTGTGACGTCCCTGATTTCCTGCGCACTCTGGTGACCCTATTTGACACAGTTACTGCAATATCACTCTTATCGCGTGTTTATACTGCCCCAAAAGTGGTTAAACGCACACCTCCCTTTATTTCCGTTTCTCCTCAACAAAGCTGACAGGTGAACTACAGCATGCTCCACCGTGCATGTGGGAGCACCTAAATTGCTTAATACTTTTTGCGGCACGTGTTTTTACAAACCTTTAGCTTGTGAAATATGTTTTTCACAAAGGGTCAGTAATGTTAAACAATGTATTTTTTCTTGTTGTATATTTAGTTTAATTCAACTCAGAGAGTGCTTTGCTGTGATAGAAAGGTTCTATGAAGTCTTAAGGGATAGGGAGGAGTCTGAACATTTAGTGCTTTAAAAGTAAGGGAATGATGATAATTCTATATGACTTGGAGCATTCGACTCATTCAGGCTGACATATTCATCCTGCTGCAGCCAGGTTTCAGTGAGACTCAGTGAGAAATCTAATCATCATTTATCAAGTCAAGAAAACCAAGCAGTACACAGTGAGTTAATGTGAGGTTCGAATCCCGTCTGACTCCTAATCCATCCCCTACCAGGTGTGTCCCTGAGCCAGACACACAGCGCTGGCTCCTGTAAGTCGCTTTGGATAAAAGCGTCTACCAAGCAAAGTAAAGTAAAGTAAAGTAAAGTACTATAGCAGAACGCCTCCTGTGTAAACAGGTGGTGCACAAGAGCAGTTACTGCTTCTGTTCTTCTGTTCTTCTGCAGGTGTTTGCTTCTGGCATGGCATAAAACATTTTGCAACTTCACTAGTTATGTTTTCTTTGAATTTGCATGTATGAATTCTTTCTCCACACACCCAAGACAAATGCTATTTACCTTAAGTGTTTTACTAGTACAAGGGTTTATGTTTTATGGCTTTAGCTGTGTTACCTTTTGTTGCTTCAACAACCTCATTGTTATCACTCATCCTATGTCAGTATGACAGCTTCAGACTAGGTTATGTCAGGGTTAATCCAAAGGTATTAATATTCAGACTAGGGAATAAGGTGGTGCTGATAGTGCAGAGGATGAGAATCTTTATACTAATGAATATATTGTTCCGGGTGGGACCATATTCTGTCTATCAGGACACTAATATTAGTGTTTTACCATCCTGCTCTTCATCACAACATGACACACACATACATAAAGGGCCTTGGGGGTTGGCACATTGAAAGGTGGTTTGCTCATTTAGACCTACCTCTGGTGCCGGACATTGAAGGTTCCTGTGAGCGTTCAAGCTGACACCTGCTGTTGTTAAGCAGAGCTGTTTTAAGCTGTTTTAAAGCACTTTAGAACAACATACACCGATATATATACTTCTCCGTCTCAGATTACCAACAGGGGCGCTGCAATGGTCTCTTGGGGCCTCAGGCAAAAAATTCTAAGGGGGCCTTCAAAATAGGTTTCATCATACTCACTACAGTATAACTACATACTTTGAGATAAAAAAAAACATAGCCACTAACTAATATACTTACCACTGTCTTGTCTCCTTCTCTCTTCTTTCGCTTCTAAAAGATTAGTTTCTTTTAATTTTTCGTGGAAATTGTACTGGTCCTCTGGGGCCCCCTTGGCCTGGGGGCCCCAGGCAATTGCCTGCCTTGCCTGTCCGCTAGCGGCGCCTCTGTTTACCACCCAGGGCTGGGGGCTGAGAGGATGAGCTGGTCGTCTGGTGGGGGTCTGGGCTAGTGGTCTTCTCTGCTGCTGTAGAAACCGGGGTGGTCTACCTGCCACTGCGCCAGAGTGAAAGGGGTCTGGCTCCCAAGTAGCTGTGGTGCCTGGATCAAGAAGCAGAGAATGTATATGAGGAGTGTGAGTACCGCGATCATGTGTGTGTCCATGTGGGGTGAGTGTGTGAATATATGTCTATGAATGCATGAGGGTATGTTTGTGTATGTGTTTTCCCTTCTGGGGCTTTCCTTTGCCCTTTTCCGTGTGGGGGCTTCAGCTGTCCCTGCAGTGTTTCTTCTGGGACTCCCTTGCCCTGGGGGCCTCTGGATAACTGGAACCCGGATCTCCTCCATGTCATAGTAGCTATATTCTGTAACCGTTTTTCCTAAAATTGTATTTTCTTAGTGCAGTTTAGAGAAACAGAAGCACAGCAACGAGGTCCAGAATTATACTAGAGGCCATTGGGTCAGATGTTTGAGTGTACCGTTCAGACCAATTTATACTAAAAGGGTTTCTGTGTTTTGAAGCTTGACCTGAGCTTCGATCAGTTGATGTTTTTGGAACACAGGTCATTGCTTTTTATCTGCGAGGCTATTTTGTATACAGCCTTGTTTATCAGTATGACGACTAAACTGTGATAAACTAAGGAAACATTTACAAAACAAATCTAACAATTAAACCAAATGGGACAATTAAACAAATCCTCAAAATAAGTTAAAATGAACCAAAGACTGCCTGACTCCCCTCCTGGACACACACAGATGGCCTCTCCCACTTCCTGCAGATTTTGTATAAAGAGACCTCTGAGCAGGCGTCCAATCTTTGGCCACAAGAAGAACTCACCACCACATAAAAAGAAAGGTAACAAATTAACTTAAACCATTAGGACCAAAATGTGTGCGCTTAAATTGGAAACAAGCTGCCAGAATAAAATGTGCTTTTTGAAAACGATTACAATGTTTGGTCATTACATGATGGTTCTGTATGTTAAAGTATGCTGACACTGTGATGGTATAGCTGCCACAAGCATCACTTTTCATCATTTAATGGTGAAAAAACCTTTGTGGCAGTGACCAATGTTTAACACAAGGTGATCCATGGTTTAGGAGTCTTGTCAGTTTATCTCCTAATCCTTTTCTTACAGAAACAAATCAAAGATCAGAAGATGTCTTCAAGTGGTGGAAGGTAAATATCTAATTATTTGTGAAGTGGTCACATTCAATTTGTTTTGTTTTTGACTTTCCTTCACTTTTGTGTCATTGTGTGTCCATATTAAATACTGTAAACTCATGGTCTCCTCCCACCAACCATTAGGTGGTTTTAAAAAGATCTTTAGAGAAATACAAAAAAATGTATCTGACTACGATAGCAAGAGCGTCTCTCTTTTGTAAAGGATGATTTCAGGTTTTTATTTCATTTACAAACATTTCAAAAACAGTTTTTACTCGGGTTACTGCATCTACATTGGTGGACAAAAAGAGCCAAATAATTCAAAAGTGAATCTACACAACAAATTAAGCCGTGGCCGAAGGCTTTTGTATTGATCTGAAATAAAATTACAAACATTAATGCTGTTTGTTACACCACATATAACATTAAATTCATTTCATTTCAGGACTTGTGCTGTGGTGGGCAATTCTGGTAATCTGAACAGATCACATTATGGACCTCTGATAGATTTTCATGATATTG
>JAUMTR010000003.1:16297565-16315562 GCA_032270685.1 Microctenopoma stevenorrisi | reverse complement strand
AAAGAGTGTTTCTATATTAGAACAATTTTCCTTTTTAATGAGAGAAGACTGTTATTATACAAGATGTATTGTCAAGATAACCTTCACTTAACTCTTACATTTGATACAGCATTTTTTGCTTTGAAGTTTTTTTATTGTACTACAGAATACTACTATTTATCTATTCTGTTACATTTGTACTGCACTCTTTTAACTGTGATTAAATAAACATTTATTATTTATTTATTTACACTAACAAATGTAGAAACAAGACTTTGTTTTAAATCTACTAGAGATTCTAATAATATTTTTTTACTACATGTACTATGACAATACTTTGAGAAATTAATTTTGTTTTCTCAGATCAGTGTTTTTGGGTTCGGAGCAGACAGAGATGGAAATTGGAACCATTACTTTGAAAAGCTCAAAAGGAAATGGCTGAGGACTGGGGTTCATCCTGGATTTCATGAATATGTATTAATTAATTACTTAGACAAAATTCAGAAAATCACTTTTTATAAAGGATATATATGATAACTTTTTTTTTACCACATTTCTAAAGATGAAAATATGTAAAGATCTATAGCAGGCAGTTCAGTGTTCAGTTTTTAAAACTAGACCACGAATTGAAATTAGCATTCTGCTAAATTATTTAATATGCATTGTCCCATTAAAATAAATAAAAACTACAAAAAATATATAATATTGTGTGGTTTAGAGTTTATCCACAGTGCAGATTTTGCTTCTTCTGATAGCTGGAAATATTAAATGCTAACGCTCGGAAAATGTGTTTACCAGACTGCGGTTCCAGTGTCATTCCTTTCTGTAAATCTGCTCATAATGTCTCTAGAAAAATAAAATAGAATTGAGGAGTGTTTAAGTAAGCTGTAAATGAGTAACAACAATAAAAACAGATGTTATAGCGCAACGGCAAAGGTGATAAAAAAAGATACCATGTTAAACTGTCTGTGAAGATTCTCAATCATTTAGGTGAAGTTGTCTGAAGGTTTAGTCATGGCAACTGGACTTCTTTCAATAGGCTCATTAAGTGAAGCAAAGGCAGGGGAGGGGGGTGGATAGATGTTACAACCCCACCCTTGGCAGTTCCTCCTGCCCCATAAAGTGGATAGATAAATGTGTGAAGTGGGCCTGATTTTCCCGGATCTATATAAATTGTAAGCATGATAGACTGACGATAAGTTGTGATGAGACCCAACCCCTGTTCAATAACATTCTTTTAATTCAGTTTTATTTATATAGCACTTATTTATATAGGAATTCACAACAGACGATATCTTGAGGCACTTTACATTGATAAGGTTTAAAATAAAATGGAAACGCAACGCAACAGTCTCACTTGAGCGAGCACTAAGCCGACAGTGGAGAGATAGTGGGATAATAAGGTTCTATCAAGTCTTTAATATATGTTGGGGCCTGATTATTTAGTGCTTTTTATGTGTGGAGAAGAATTTTAAACTCTATTCTAGCTTTTGCAGGAAGCCAATGGAGAGAAGCTAATGCTTAATTCTTTGCTTTTTGCACAAAGAATTCCTCATGACCCAGAAGATTCCAGGTCTCGTAACATGTCACCTGTGTGTTACGACGCCAGTGAGGGCGTATTAACTTCCCTCCCCACAGTTAATGAGTGACACCACAGCATAACTGCACAGCATTTGTCTGATAACGCTAAAGGATAAATGTTTTAAATGAACGTCCTGGTATTTTAATACTGTTCTTTAAGTGCAGCACATACAGTTACCAGGTCAGTTGCCAGATAGTTCAGAATATTATATTACAGTTAATCGTGTGATTTTTGGTTTTGTTTCGACAATAATGTTTTTGAGTTTTGCTTATGAGAATATAGCACAGAGATACTTAATGTGTTTAGCGGATTCTTAGAGGTACCAGATATTGTTCACTTCTACACAGATGTTTGCCATCTGTGTGTTCCGTTGAGGATGTATTTAATAAAACATATAGCTTGGGGTGGTTATTCATGATTCCATCTCAAGGTCTGCTGTAACCAACCTTCAGTCTCTACTGTTTCTTTCATGCTATTATCTGTCTCTCTGTGATGGCCTTTAATGGCCCCCTAGCCGAATCGCAGCTATTATCTGTGTCTTTACTGTTGCACCCTGGCCTTTGTCACATGCTATCCTGTTTTTGTCCTTTAGCTCTGACTGTAGGATATCGACTCCTCTCCACCAGCCTCTCGTATGTCTGTAGCTTTTGCTGTGTGCACCTGTCTGCCTTTGACAGGCCTCTGGTGTTACAAACACTGTTGTGTTTTGATTAGCTGAGAACCACGATGCTTATGTCTAAACAAATGGAACATAACCCCAGTAACCAGAGATACGGACATGCAAACAGGCAACCGCACTGTGATTTACAGTACAACTCAAGGAAGTCAAATCAGCAGTTGTGAGCTTCTGTTGTGTTCACAGATTGTAGATAAACAGCACAATGCTCCAGTACTACAATGCAAGACTCCTCTTTCTGTCAGTGTCCTGATTCTGACCCACCACCATTATGTAATTGGCCAATTTCTGGTTGATTTCTGTTGACTTGAATTAAATTTCAGACGTGCTTTTTTGATCATTTGTACAGAAGACTGACCAATTCCTCAGCACATGTTCCTTCTGAATTTGTATCTATTAAAACATGTAAAGACTTTCTCAACTGAAACAATCAAAATATTTAAATAAAAATATCAATTATAAAAATATTAATTTATTAAAAATATATATGTCTCCTCACTACAACCTTCGTAAGTTTAGCACATTTTAAAGTTGGGGAACGTGCTACACTGTCCTTCACAGGCCTACCACCTGTTGCCTTGAATGTATTTCATTGTGTGGCAACAGATGTGCTCACCATCGTTAACAATTCTCTTCAGTGAGGCCTTTTTCCGAGAACTCTTTAAAGAGCTGTTATTTAACCTATTATAGAGAAGCAGAATCTTGGTGCATCTATATTGAACAAGTATCGAATATACCTTTTCTGAAAAATTGAACAAACAGTGTTTTAGCAAATTCAGCTCCTTAAGTTGAAAAGTCTTGAATGACATTCATTTAAATACTAATGCTACAAAAGAATTCTGTTCTGGTTTATTGTACCTCAGTGCTGCATTTCACATGGTCGATCATAAGACATTACTTGACAGACTGGAAAACTGGGTAGGACTCTCTAGTGTTAAAATGGTTTGCATCATACTTACAGACAATAGGGACTTTTTCTACACAATTTGATATTTACAAATCAGAACAAACACAGCTATGACCACATGACTACAGTCCCATTGACACACTAAGCTGGTTAGGGTTAGTTTTCTATCCATACCTGAGGATCTCTTTTTGTATGGATCCAGGATGCAGTTGAAATCTCCTGTAGTAATATAATGTTTGTTTAAATTAAAGAAATAAAAGGCCTTCCTATATAATTCCTATATTTGTGGAATACATTGTGAAATAGATTTTTCTAAAAACAACATTTTTACGTGGAAGATCTTTTGTTTTAGTATTTTGAACTTGCATTGGAATTGTCAAGTTGTGGATGACAATTTTTTCACATCCGCATAATATTTGTAACTTATCTGTTTTAATATGTCAAAACCAGCATGTAGATTTTGGTGCTCATTCACTTGACGTGTTTTGACTTGTCAGTGGTAGTTTTGACCTTGTGACATGTGGACATAGTTATTTCCACATGTAACATACACCGTTGCAGTTATGTAGCATGCATGATAACCATTTGGCTACCAGCGTGCTTGAACATACTGTGTGCAACTGTATTTGAGGCCTCATGTTGATTTCTTGACTTGTGGATTTAGACAGACCACCTAACTGGAGAAACTTGTGATCCAGCAATAAGTCTGTAAAGTCCACTGACAGACTGTCACCGTGCTTCAAGATGCAGCTCTGCAGAAAAAAACATTTTAAAATGTGATGTTATGAGGGTGCAAGCATTAACTTCATGCAGAAAACTACTGACAAAATTATATTTACATTTTGAACTTAATCTTAAAAGAATGAACTCTAAATCTTAAAATGTTTGTTATAATTGTCAGACTTGTTTAAAGATGGAAAGTTTTGTCTTCGAAGCTCTGTCAAATAATTTGCGTGCTCTTTTGAAGAGAGCACGCAAATAACATCAGAAGCAGTGCTGATGTTAGCGCCATCGGGCCCAGTTTTGCTGTCGGCTCCATCAGAACCAGTGATGATGTCAGGTCCATCAGGGCCAGTGATGATGTCGGCTTTATCGGGGCCAGTGGGGAGAATATCAGTAAGTCTGCTGGCAGCTGCATCTCCATCTTTTGACCAAATGGAGGGTGCAGCTCTATCAGTTGGGTCGACATCAGCTGGAGCTCTCTCATTAGTGTCATGGTAGACAATCAAACAGTGTTTCTCAAACTTTCATGTAAGATCTTGACTTTTCTGGTTTTGGCTGATCCTCCATCCATTTTCCCAACCGCTTGTCCTTGGGTAACGCAGGGTGCTGGAGCCAATTCCATCTGTCATTGGGCAAGAGGCGGGCTTCACCCTGGACAGGTTGCCCGTCCATCGCAGAGCTAAAATATAGAGAGAAATAAGTTTTCTAAGTAAAACAAACATCACAATAATGTCAAAAAAACAGCCCCGGCTTCTTTGGTGCAAAGCAGCTGTTAATAAAGCACAGACTTCCCAAACACAGCTATATCGCAAACTGTGTGTCTTCTCTAATAGCTCAGTTTATCTGTAATTCGGACATTTATGATTGAGAACAGGTATGTAATAAAAATACAGTAACAACCACTCTCTTGTGTGTTAAAGAGATCGTCTCAAACTTACTTTTAAGGCCACCGTTATATGCAGTCTCATCTGGGGACAGCTTTGTGGAATGTCAGGTTTTTTTAACCAATCAGATGTCGACTTTTCCATATTGGGCATTTAGTAATGCCCAACAAGCAAACAAAATAAATATGATTATAAATAACAAACGTTAGCTCCCACTCACGCCTTCCTCAGCCGGATCGCCACTCCCAATTTAATTGGGACAGGAAGGCTGTGCAGAGGGTCATAACAACTGATGATCAAATGATTGGCTGCCCTCTGCCCTCCCTAGATGACGTATCCAGAACCCACTGACTCAGGAGAACTAAGGCCACCACTGGAGACCCCTCACACCCTGCACACCACCTGTTTGACCTGCTGCCCTCTGGAAGGCGCTATAGGTCAATCAGGTCTCATACCACCACACTCACAAACAGCTTCTTCCCCCGCGCCATCACAACATTACACACACATAAACAACAAAGGACCAAATAATGTGAAAAAATGCAAATGTCATGTAAATCATCTACGTCATCATATATCTCTGCCGTATGTATACATCACTACCACCTATGTGGTTTTATTTGTACCGCATTGTTTTTATTTCCTTCTTTGTGCACCGCTGCTGGGTGGAGCACCCACAATTTCACAAAAACACAGATTTAGCCAGATTTAGATGATCTGTTGCTGAGATTTGTAGTAGCTGAAGGGGTCAGACTTTTTCCAAAGTGGGTCCTTCTGCACCTTATGGATTCGTACCCACGTCCAGAGGGTAGTGAGACAAGATGTGGGCGAGTTGAGTCTTGTTTTATTGAAATTCCAATGCGTGTGATAGCCTTGCTATTGAGCTCTTAAGTAAACTTAATATAAAATTGAAATACTACAGTACAGACTGCGAAACCAGCTGCATAATGTCTTTTAATGCTCCATAGATTTCCTCCTTTTTCAGTTCATTTTATTTCTTGAACAGAAGAAATGAATGTGATTCATGTTATGTCAAACCTACAAAGTGATGGTGGAAAAAGCAAATGCAATGAACAATAAAGTAACAAGGTGGAGGGAGCATTTAGTGGTCATGTGCTGCTCCGGAACCTGGACAGCTTAGCACTGTAAAAGGGGGAATAGATTAAAAAAGTTATCCAACAACTTAGCAGCCAGACAATGACAGTAAACCTTGACGTAAACCTACTACACAACAACTTCAGAGACACGCTGTGGTGTTATCACACACTGATTACACCCCAGCGTGGGGGGGCGCCCCACTTGAATGGTAGGGAAACACTGATAGTTATAAGCAATAAACATAGATATAATATTAAGCTATGTCAGGTCTCATTCTGGAGCATTATAATGTAATACCACACATAACTCACCAATATGTACGTAGAAAAATTTAGAAAATGTACAATCCAAAAAATTTATATCAGTGATCGGCACTCATCAGTGATCGTATCGGAATCGCCAGCTAAAACCTGATCAGAACATCCATAATTCAATTTACATTATCCTGTTTGAAATTTGGTCTAAAGAAAAACTAGACAATATCAAAATTTCTGAAAACCTCTCTAAACCAACACAGTGCAGGTTGTGAACAAAAGAAGAAAAGTCATGTGTTTTGTATGTGTAGAACATTTTTTATCATCAAAAGGAGTTTTGTATCATTTAAGGTGAAAATATGTTTTTTAATTTTGTACATTTCCAAACCTGTACTTTTGTACTTTTACTTAAGAGTTTCAATCTGTACTTTTACTTTTACAAAACATTTTTTATAAAAGATGGCTGTTCTGTTCCTACAATAATACTCATATTTATTAAATATAAAAGCATTTAATGGCACGTATAGCATGTTCTAGTCAACTGATCCAGGACACTTACGATTTGAAGCACGTCTGACATCTAGTGGTGAAAAGAAAGTATAGCATGTACAGTGGCTAATGTGTTGAAATGCACATTTTCAGCATGTTGCATGCAATTTTGGCTAATACATCCACTGGGCACAAGACAGTGTCCAAGGTGAATAAATAAAGCTTTATATATTATATGTAAAAGTAGATTTGACTGCAGAAACCTTTTTCATTCTCATTTAATCATATACAGCTTCTCAATTTGGACTCTGTTACTGTACAAACATTAGTGCCATTACATTCCCAGACATGGATAAATACAAATCTGTTATGCTAAACGTCATGTTACTGCTAGGTGAGGTGTTGCAACACGCCAAATTTCTAAAGAAAACATCCACAGGAATTCACACACAGTCATCAGTTCAAAAGTATGTAGTAAGATCTTTGTGCAAATAAGACTCCGCGCTAGCGTCCCCTTTCCATATAGGTTTATCCAAATTATTTCAATAGCCAGTCAATTAAAACATTATCAATCATATATACACCTAAACAATGCTATGATGTGAAAGATTAAGTATAGAACACTTTCAGTGTTGTTTCTTCACCACATTAGTTACATTGTGTGAACAAAATGTACTGTTTATCACAATAAACTCCTACTCTCTATATCTTACCTGCTCCTACAACGGATGGATCCAGAAATTAACTGCTGCAGCAGGCCCTTCGGCAGGGCCTCTATTTATAGAAGTTTAATTAAGGGGTCAACTTGAA
This sequence comes from Microctenopoma stevenorrisi, assembly GCA_032270685.1. NCBI lineage: Eukaryota > Metazoa > Chordata > Actinopteri > Anabantiformes > Anabantidae > Microctenopoma > Microctenopoma stevenorrisi. The sequence goes on along the minus strand of JAUMTR010000003.1, from coordinate 16,308,160 downwards.
AGAAGGAACAGGAAATGGAAATGCAGCTCATTTCTGCCATAAATCTCAGGGCTATCAAGATGTGTGCTGACAAAGTTCAAAAATTAAAACCTTGAAACCTTCAGTACATCCTAGGCTATGTTGTGTCCAGGTATTTGAATCACACTGGCAGGAGTGCCACTCAGTACAATAGGAAAAGAAAATGTTATACAAGTGATTGTATCACATCTTTAAACAGGCTTGCAGAGTTTTTAAGCCAGCAAAAACATAAAACAAAACACAATCACCACACCACCAACAGTCAATCTCTCATGGAAACTGCTAACATTCAACTGTTTATTAGGAATACATTTAATGAATATTATTTATTCTTTATCACATCATTCTTCTTGTTTGATTATATAGCTTTACAAGTTAAATATGGAATATGAGAATGTCGTACAGCTAACAATGATGTCTTCAAGTTCAAGTTACTTATTTTGTCTGCATTGTCCAATGTACTGGTGTAAAATGAAAAAATAAAATAAAAAATACAAACATAGGAAATGTTTGGTCCTTCTGAACAATACAAAACTGGTATTCATTTTTCATCCATCCACACGATAAACATTTAATGTATGACCTTGACGTGGACACTCCTTGCGCCGATTGCTGACGTCCAAGTGTTACTTTCAGCCAGTTCAAGTAAACAACCTTCTCTCAGCCTGTGCTGCAACTGATTACAGCTGAGTGTAGGATGTTTACATAAACTGAGGCTGAACAACTGTGGGCGGACACAAGCCATACATCAATCACGACTTACACAGCCAAGTTATACATGCATTTATTATTATATTATTATTATAAAAGCTTCTAGCCCATTTCCAAGATGCTGGAGGCAGTCGGCAGCAGCAAACATCAGACTGAAAGCTCTGCAGATAGCCAGCTTCCAGTCGGGGATGTTTACAGCCTCAAACGACCTGGTGCATTTGATACCTCAGCTGTTGGCAAAGACACAAGAGACAAACGTAAGACAAGTAATGCAAAAACCTAGACAGCAGGAACGGGACTTAAATTATCTAATAGGTTACATTACATCATGTATTTTAATTCGTGATAACTCAATGAACGATGCTAAAACTGTGCGGGTCCCTACCTGTGTGGCAATTGGTCATCTGATCAGAGTGACACAGTGATTGACAAGTAGCTATTATGTCTGATTCGAGAGAAACAACAGCCTTGCAGTTCTGTAGGTTACGAGTCAATTAACGTTACAATGACTTTGTTAATCCAGTCTGTCCTCTTTTTAAAGATTAACACGCTAATCATACTCTGTCGTGTTACCTTGCAGCACAGGTACAATGACAGCCGCGACACTGCGGTAGGATAACTGGTTACATAATTATTGGACAGTGTGTTGCGGTGTGTAACGGAACAGTAATGTCTGTCAAGTTAACACAGATGGGAGAGAAACACTGTTACAAGGCCAGCTACTGTGTCCTATCCTGACAGCCTAAAACACTGGAAAAGCTCACTTATAAAGCGAGATAGCTTAAAATAACATGCCACAAGTGTCTTAAGTAAACTGGTATCGCTAGCGAACCACTTAAAGTAACTTTATCTTGTTCGGCTGTCGACAAATGCAAACAACACAGCTAATGTTGAATCTGTTAGCACTAGCTAGTGTTAGCCAACGACCTAGGCTATAGCTAGCTCGCTGACATAGCTAGCTTCTGTTAGCTTGTATGTGACCCTAACCTTCTGCTGTCTGACGTCCCCTTACCGGCGAAAGAAACTGTTGTTCCCAGACAGCAATAGGTCGGCAGCGGCCAGAAGGAGTTCGTTTGAAGTTTGACTACATTTGGTCTTGTTCTGCCCTGAGCTGAGCAGCCTGTTAAGTTTCCTTCCGTTTTCATTCACTTGTCTTTATTTTGACCTTTGGTTACTCGACACCAACATTGACGTCATTGTCATGGCAACATTGAGTCCCGCCTACAGTGAGCGAGTAATTGCATTTACATTTTACAGTTCGCCATTTAGCCATTTACTTAAATCTATAAACAGCAGCAGTTTGATGCTTAATATGGGAAAGCAAATATTTTTTTAACCTTAGGTTTTACAGAATTCTATAATAATCACCTTCCCAGTCTAGCAAATGATTGAAGAAATTGCAAATAATGACCCAGGACCTGATCAATTTTAAGTCACAATACATAAATATGTTCAATAATTCAGTTTCAATTCTTTAACGTGTATTCACACACACACATATATATATATATATATATATATATATATATAGTACAATGTAATGAAGTACAATGAAAAAGTAAGCAGTAGTAAGTATGTAAAATTATAAGTAAAAGAAAAAAAAAACACTAGAGTAATTAAATGTATTTCGGCCTGGTAGCTCAAAGAGTTAAGCATCAGACTGGGACGCAGAAGGTTGCAGGTTCGAAACCCCGTCTGTCTCCTAGTTCATCCCCTACCAGGTGTGTCCCTGAGCCAGACACCCAGCACTAGCTCCTTGTAAGTCGCTTTGGATAAAAGTGTCTGCCAAGTAAATTACCTTACTTACTCATTGTTTCACAATAGTATGGTAAAAAGTACTCGTATTTATATGTGAATGTATACATTATTTCAAGTTTAATAAAAAATTGACATTTCAAAAAAACATTTTTATTGATCATTATGTGGAAATTGTTGGAGCTTTTGTGGGGTTTCAGGTGTCTTGTCCAGGGACACCTCATGTGGCCAAGAGGGACCAGTAATACAACCACCAATCCTGCAGTTCATGGACGACTACCCTACAGGAAGACATTATTAACTGTTTAGAACGACTCCAGAAATAAAAACAAAAACCCAAAATAGTTATTTCTCATTTCAAATTTGATATGTTTTTGATGTTCTATTGTAAATAATGCATGGCTTTATGACATTTTCAAATCTTGCACCCTGTTTTTATGTTAATTTTATATAGTGTCAAAACTTTTATGGAATAAACGCTGTAAATAAAAATGTAATTAATAGATCATTTTGGAGTAGTATTAAAAAAGAATTAGTAATTTGATGTCAAGATAAAAACTTTGCTGTTGCCATGTCTCACATGAGGCCTGATGCCTTTATATATAGATGTAGTCAAAGTTTGTCAGATATGTATTTGTCCAGGTTTCTGCCCCTGGCTCTGCTTCAATGTGGTTGACGGATGAGAACACAGTCATCTGTTAGTAACCAACCGACAGTCACTAAAAGTTAGCATCACTCGATGTCTTACCTGGGTAAAATGTACGTTGGAAAACACCTTGTAGCTTAGAGCATTCAGCTGATGCACTCCTGATGTTTTATGGACTTCCTGCTCCTCCTTTTCATTGATGTTTGTTGACATATTTGATGAGCAGTGTGTTCATCAGTCTAATAAATGACATAATTATCACCATTCATTATATTAAATGCATTACTGTCATAGGCTTTGACAGTTTAAACTCTGAGTTTGTAGCATCCCTGGAGCAGAAGTTAAGTGCCTTGCTCACGGACTGACTATAAGTAGATCCTTAAAGCGTTAATATAGTAAACTGCTTTATACCGTATTCTCCACATGAGGTCAGCCTATATCCATCTGCTCATCTCTTCATTAGACAGCAGAACCAACATAAATGAGATTCCTTGTGATAGATTAAAGGATATTTATTCACAACCTAATATTCAGTGCACAGCAATGTGTTGCTAGTGTAGATTAGTCTAAGTACTCGATTGGTCCAAAATGTAAAGCAAGATCAGCAAAAGCTAATTTCTAAATTTCTCTCTGAATGTGTTATAATAATAATGTTCATTAAGTTTCAGAAAAGTGGTGTAGCCTTCAGTATGTAACACTGCACTCTTAATAATTCATATAACATATCCCAGTTATTTCCAGGCGAAGAAAAAAATCCATCTATAACCTAACCAGGAAATTGATTCCCTTGTCATTCCATGTGGTCTGAAATTGCCCAGAGCTATTACGAGAGAGACTGATTTTCTCTGTGCAGTGGAGTGGAACAGTCTCTCCTTGTAGTGCTTTTTGTGAGATGTGAACAGATTCATAAGCAACAGCGCTTCTAAAGAGGTATGTTGTCATTCAGTCAGATATCCTAACCATGTTGAGCTTTACACTGTAATGTAACGGTATGTTATCTGTCATAAAATGTTAGAAAATATACCTACATGGACTTTTCTCTTAATTAATTTTTTATATCTTATTAATGTTGTGATACTATTGTATTTCAGATCTCTGATAAAATCATATTTTGATGTCGTATTTATGTAATTTAAAGTTTGATTCTAAAAAGTAGTAATTAAATTAATTGAAAACATTTTCTAAAGCATATGCCTGAACCCAAATCAGTGGATTTGACTTAAAAATACAACACTTACTTAATCTTAATGGAGAAAAAATGTGAATGAGTATAATAATCATCAGTGTAACTGCTGATATGGAACATGTAACACAGGGAATATATTACATATACAACATGAAACGTTTCCTCTCAGCTGAATTTCATTGTCACAGCTGCAACATGAAGGCAAAGCTATTTCATAACTTAAAGAAAAGATGTTGCCAAGCACAGAACTGTAGCAATGTGATATGAACACAAAAATAGATTTACTAACCAGAATATGTGTGGTGATTTAGAAAGTCAATGTTTTTTTGTGAAATGATAAATGTAAAAATCAATACCGGCTCTCTGTAATTTAATCATTTGTGTGAAATGTGTGTCTGGGTGGTTTTACTGGAGGCTAGAAATTACTGAAGTCTGCTGGCATGCGTGCCTGATTGACAGGTCTCTCAAGCTCAAGAACACTTAGTTGCTGCTGTTTCCTGCTTGTTCACTTCACTACAAGATCACCATGCTCCACTTCAATGGAGGAATTTTGATACATTTGTTTTTTGTTCTTTTTTTTACTTTGATAGAAAACTCTGTGTTGGTTATAAACATTGGTTTTAGAAAGATAAATTCAGATATTAAGTCTAGAAAATGTAGGTTCTATTAATCCATCCATTATCTGCTGCTTATCCGAGGTCAGGTTGCAGGGGGTGCAGGAGTCTATCCCAGCTGTCTTTGGGCGAGAGGTGGGGTAAACCCTACCGCAGTGGTTCTATTAAATATATTAAAATATAGAGTTTCAATAAGACAATTGTTTAACCAGTCACGCTTAGTGTGATTTTTAGTATACACTTTGCAGCCGCTTCAGCACCATAGTTTGATCTCCTGGCTCCCTGGTTCCTGACTGATGTCTCCTCTCTGCAGTGGTTCAGTTCAGCATTCATCTGCTCATTCTGTGCACCTGTTCTCCTGCTGCCTCTTTAACCTTCTCTGCTTCAGTTCTCTGGTTGTTGGACTTGCTTCAGCTCTCCACCCTGTAAACTTGCTTGATGATCATGTGGGTACTGACTTGTATCATGTCATGACTTTGCCCCTCATCCTGCCCCTCTCCATACCCACAAGTCCCTTTATTATTATCTGTATGTTGGAGTGTTTGTGGACTTGGATTCTGGAATAGTAAGAGGTAAAAGATTTTGGATTGAATGCAAGACAAAATGTCTTTTGTGTAACTCTGGATTTGTGGACTTTATACTAACCTGTATACTGAGGACTGGCAGCAAACTCTCAGCTCACCTGCTGCTGCTCATGTAATGCAAATATATCCTAAAGTCAATGTAACTTGGAAATAACACTGACATTTACATTTTGACATATGCCATTAAAGTTTGATTGCAATCCTGCAGTGCTGACTGCTGTGGCATTTTCCAAGCCTGTGTTAGGTTGATGTTAATGCAATATCTTTAGACAGTCAGACAGTTTCACCAATTTAATTTAATTGTTAACATACTGTACTTAGATGTGATGTTCATTATCTAGCCTTTATGTTTCTTTTTTCTTCTTCAGTACTAGAATTAGAAAATTCCCAGTAAATCTGCATTGCGAGTTTTAAGATAATCCAACTTAGATGTACAATATGTTAAAACGTTTTTACAGTAACCATGTTAGAAACTGTTTCCTGTCGTTAGCAAACTCTTAACATTTAGCATTTATGTGGAGTAAAATTACAGGCCCTAAACTTGTGTTATCATACTGCAGATCTGTAAAGAACCCCACAACTAGAGTGGACACATAATTATTTAATGAATACATTTATTTCCAATGTTATTTCTATATTTATAAGATATATTATGTGTATGTTGTGATTTACCTATTAAACACTCAGTTCCTTCTGCTTGATTAGAAATCCTTTGAACATTTTATTTATTCTCATTTCATATTAACAAAGGCCAGGTTGTAGCAGAGCATGGCAGAGCAGGGACAGTCGACAGGTGTTGAATCTTATGACATGTCTTTCAAAGTTATGATTGTTGTTCTCCCTCCTTACTACCGGGGGGGCCTGCAGGCTTGCCACCCAACGCCACCATGGCCTCCTGGGGCTTCGGCGCACTGGCTGCCGGTTGACGTTCCTCTCGGGGTTTCCATCGCTCTGTTCTGGGTAGGGGTTGCAGATGTCCCTGCGTGGATCTTCCTGGCGCTCCGGTGTCCTGTGGGGTCACTGGATGTCAGGGGCCCGCGACTCCTCCGCCTCTACCTCAGGTCCTGCGAAGTGGGGCTTCAGTTTGCCTCACACACTACTACACTATTAGACATTTACATGGAGGAACCTTATAAATACAAGCGCACTCACACACACAGGTGTGCACTCAGGTGAACACACGGAGGTAGAATCAGGCACTCATACACTGTCCTGACCAGCTGTACTGTGTACTGTGCTGTTCAATAATAGACATTTATTAATTACTGTAAGTAATACAGATATAGGTCGTTGCTGTGTTTTTGCAGTTTTGTGTTTGTTCGTTTCTTTTTTTCTCTCAACAGATATTGAAGCAGATTGTCGGTGTCTTGTCTCCCCATCTCTCTCTATTATCCTTTTTATCTTTTTTCCCATTTTCTGTTGACTCCCTCCCCACCTTCTTGTTCTTTTCCTCTCTCTCTTTCTCTCTCCCCCTTTTGTCCTTTATGTCCCCAGGTCCTGTCTTTAACTGAAATAAATAAATAAATTGATAAAAAAATATAAAAAAACCCATAAAACAATAAATGAAAGGGCCGTGAATGATGACGACACAGCTATACATACATGATGTACTCATATGTCATCTGTGTTACTGACAGGCCAAACAAAAAAAAAAATCCTGTGGGATATATCCAAGAATCAGGAAAGATGCCCTCGTGAATCGTCATTTGCTACCCCTACTCTACACCCTTGACTGCATGGCTACAAACAACTACAACACCCTCATAACTTGCTGGCAACACTGTGGTGATGGTATTAATCTCCGCAAGACAGCATCTATGCAGGAAGTGGAGAACCTGGCATAATGGTGTCAGAGAAACAGCCTCCACCTGATTGTCAGCAAAACCAAGGAGCTGGTAGTGGACTATACTGCTCGCATCATCAACAGGACTGCAGCGGGGACAGTTTTTAAATACCTTGGTGTTCACATCACTAAGGACCTGAATTTATCTCAACTCAGTTTGAGGATGCTGCACTAGATCAGGTCTCCAATCACCAGATAAATCAGGTTTAACAGAACCCTAATATCAGGCTTTGGTTTCTTTTTCTATAGTAGACTGTGTGCTGCTGTAGACTGGTCCACAGAGAGAACAGCCGTCTGAACAAGAACAGGGCTTTACTTTGCTTTTTGTTTTTGCAACCAACCTGCGCAGCTGCAGTGTTTTCACTGTGATGCAACAAGACAATTTATGGTCATTATTACCTGTTGACGCAACATCCACTACTACAGACCTTCGCAATTTACTTCAACAACTGATACATAATAACAATGGAATGGGACTGGGAATCAAACTTGCGCACGCTTGGGTTTGAAGATGACTGCTCTACCTACTGAGCTATCATCTTTGCTTTATCGGTAAGTGTTTTTCAGATGGAGAATGGAGACTTCCTGGTTGGTCTACAAAAAGTAAGAGTACTATTTGATATATATTGGTTTTGTGTGTAAATTAATAAAACAAAATTTGATCACAGCACAATCTGCTAATCTCATGATCTTTTTGTTTTTTTTAGGGGGGAGAGAACACTAGAGTATGATCTGCAACCAGTGCCATCACCTTTCATTGCAGTTTTCTATGGGTATTTGTTTTTCTTAATAAAAGGTCAACAAAGAGTGTTGTGGGACATTCCAATGGATGTAACTCCCAGGGATTATGAGCTGCACTGCTTAGTGTTAATAGCATGTGTGAAAAGTTTACTCAATATCCCTGTAGTATCCAAAACAGTTCTAGGTCCCACACATCCATGTATGAATATAATCTACCTAGTGTAACGGTAATTTTTTTTTGTCATATCAGTAAGTCATATCTCAGTACATACAAAACATTCAGTGTGCTGAGACAGCAGGATAAACAGCTTCATCCCTCACATTTTAGCTAGAATACAACGTTTACGACCTGAATGATTGATGGTTGATTTACCCTTTTTCTTCTCCCTGCCAATGTGCAGATGTGTCAGGTAAACAGGTATTTACCTAAAGAGTAGAAGGGTATTATCAGCACGTCCCCCAACCATCATATGGGAAGTAAAAAAAAAGCACTTTATATGTGTACATATTTAAGTCTGAATTCATTTTGATTTTAAGCATTTTTATCCACTGAATAGAAAAGAAGATTGTCATGATTTTGAGTACAGAATTTCAAGGTCTAGTGGGTAATTTTCATCGCTCCCAGTGCTTTGTGCTCTCTCCAGGAACTCTTCATCTCTAAATGGTGTTTGCCAATTTACTCCTCAGTTGTCACAGAAGCAAAAACCCCAAAGAGGTACTCTATTTATTCAACACTTGACTTTGGTGTTGTAATGAATACAATGTGAAGATCAAGACGTTGAACTTGGTCTGTGGTATTATTCTCACAAATTAAATTAACGTCTGTGCTTTCCTCAATGAAATAACTCACTGCCTGTGCTGCGCCTCCTCAGTGGCCTTGGAGGATTTATGTTTTGTGTTAAGTAAGGCTGAAGCTACTCATGTTATCTCACTCCATCAATAGCAAATACATTAACAATATCTAGTCACTGCAAGCACCCTATTAATTTACCACGACCTGTCCCTACAGGGGCAAAATGATTGTTGGAGGCAACAAGGTGTATCTGCTTACCCCTCCCTGGGACATGGTGTCGCTGCTGGGGGATCGATGTCTATCGAGCATGGGGGAAGAGAGGCAGGCAGGCAGCCAAGCAGCCAGCTGGAGGAAGCCCTCAACCTCAGCTCAAGTGACGCTGTCACCTAAGAGGTCCCAGCAGACCCTGCAGAGACAGAGAGGGATGCGCCGCCTGATGCTGGAGCCATGTCCTTTCACACAGAAACATGGGCCATCATTCCTCAAAGGTTGAAGAGGACAGAGGTAATAGATATTGTAAGCTCTAGTCTATAACAGGAAAGGTCCAGTCCACCATTGACAGTTAGCTAATTGTGAGTCAGACTTTATGACGTTACTCATTTGGAAGAAGCGGCCTGGTAGCTCAATGGGTTAGGGAAGAAGGTCGCAGGTTCGAATCCCCGTCTGACTCCTAGTCCATCCACTACCAGCTGTGTCCCTGAGCCAGACACCCAGCTAGCTCTCTGTAAGTCGCTTTGGATAAAAGCTTCTTCCAAGCAAAGTAAAGTAAAGGACAACTGCGGTATCAATTAAAGTTAGGGTTAAATAACATGTGAGATAACACAAGTTCAGAGTCAGAGGTTCGATTTCCGATCCACCTAGTTAAAGTGTCCTTAAGTAAGACACTAAAACCCAAGTTGTTGCTATCAAATTGTAAGTTGCTTTAAGCTGAAACATAAAACATTTAAATTTAATGTCTTTCCCCAACAAAACTAGCACCAAGAGATAGAGTCAAGCCAATAAATAATTATACCCGTGGCAAATTTTGACTTAAAGATACTTTTATTCAACCAGCAAGTTATTTTTTGACAGGAAATGACAGGTGTCTCCCAAAAGATAATACAACAATGTACAAGAGGCATTATTGAGATAAAAAACAACTTTTCTCAACTTTTATTTACGTTTGAGCAAAAAGTGTCATGTCCAAAATTATTCATACCCTTCTTAATAATCGATAGAAAAGCCTTTGTTGGCTATTACAGCAATCAAACACTTCCTATATCTGCAGACCAGCCTTTTGCATGTCTCCACGGGTATTTTTGCTCATTCATCTTAAGCAACGAGCTCCAAATCTTTCAGTTTGGAGGGTCTTCTTCCCATCACCCTTATCTTTAACTCCCTTTACAGATTCTCAATTGGATTCGAGTCAGGACTCTGGCTGGGCCACTCCAAAACTTTAATGTTGTTGTCTGCTAACCATTTCTTTACTGCCTTTGCTGTGTGTTTTGGGTTATTGTCATGCTGAAATGTCCACTGGTGCCCAAGGCCAAGTTTCTCAGCAGACTGCCTGATGTTGTCATTGAGAATCCTCATGTGTTGCTCTTTTTTCATGGTGCCATTTACTGTGATTAGGTTCCCTAGTCCATTGGCTGAAAAACACCCCCAAAGCATTAGGTTCCCACCACCATGTTTGACAGTGGGGATGGTGTTCTTTGGGTTGAAGGC
>JAUMTR010000003.1:16230548-16293563 GCA_032270685.1 Microctenopoma stevenorrisi | reverse complement strand
ATAAAGTCCCTTGGTTTGAACCCTCTCTTGTCACTGGTTTGCATTTGGGTCCTCCATTTCGTGCATGTTAATGACACATGTCTTAAAAACCCACCACTTCACACACAGGGTAATAGATGGGTGTAAGTAGGGGCATAACCTCAAACACATAACTAAAATTTCTAATAATTAATCATACAAATAGTATATTATAAAAGAAAAAAAAACAAAACAAATAAATAATTTTATTTTGGCTCAGCAGAAAGATCCATTCTAGGCAAGATTATAAACGACACATTCTGACATTGTTAGACCAGCTATTGCATCATGTGAGAGACTGACAGACATAGGACACAGTTTGTAGACATGGGCAACACGTTTGTGTTAAAAACACATGCACATATTGTACTGTAACTATTATTCTGATACATACTTTTAATCAAATCATTTCTTTTGTAAGTTTCCTATCCTAATAATACTACCGAGCTATAAGAAATCTTCCAGCCTACTGAACTGTGGTATACTCATACTGACAATGACTTGTCTAACACAGCTGGAACTGGCTGCACTACAGTCAGGCGGTTGTATTGTGAATGCTGACTCACACACTCACACTTTTCCAACTCAATAACCGCCAACTTACGTGGTTACACAACCACTTGGTTTGGATTATTATTGAGAGTAATTGAGATGTTCAAGCCTCAGGAATGATTTAATGTCGAAAATCTATTTAGTCCAGTTTGATTAGAATAAACATAAATAATTCCTCTTCTCCTTATGCTTTTTTAGATAAGTCCAGTTTTCATTAAATATGTATAGGTTACATGATTTCCTAACAGAATTGTTTCTGTTCTACCTTAAAATCTGTCTGCAGAATGAGAAGCACGTGTTAGTTCTGAATGACTGTCACAAGAGGAAAGAAATCCACTGATTTTATTCTGCATCCAAACTGTCGAGCAGTCAGCCTGGAGGCTGTGGAGCATTCCCACTTTAGAGATAATTATCATTTCTTACAATCTCTACCTTTGTATCTGCCACTCAGTGGTGCTCCCTGTGTAATAAACTGTTCTCATTCCTGTACTGACAACGATGTTTCCCAGTACCAGTAGACTCCTGCTCAGTCGCACACTGGCACAGAAGAGACTCAGTTACATTTCCCTTTTCCCCCAGCACTTCCATTTTCCCCTGTAGTTAACAGGAACTAATGGAGGTCTGCTCTAACAGAAACCTTTATCCAGAGTACAATTGAGCCTTTTCCCTACATTCTCAGTTGGTTTGGAAAAATTAATTTCCTTCATTTATAGATTATCGATTCTGCAATATCCAGCTCAGTCTGCAGTCTCAAATTTTATTCAATTTTTGGCAAATGAATGCGTTGCTGTTCCATGTATGAAGCATCTTCTATCTCCTTTTTAGGATGTTCAAACTGTGTTCTATTCTTACAATAATTTCCAGATGAAATCTCCTCCTTGCTAAATGTAACTGCTGCTAAACACATAACATCGTCATCATTCCTTGAGAAAAGATGTTCTCTGCATTGTGTGATACTCCCTCTTATCTGTGCTATTTTCTATAAATTCAACTTTTTCCCTTTCCCCGTCTAAGGCCGTAAAAATGTTTTGAGACACGCCCTTTGTGTTTGACATATGTGAATGAAATGGTTTGCACAGAGAAGCTGCTGCACATGCGTTAAGTCATTTACATACAGTAAATGCTTCTTTGCAAATAAACAAAGTCACCCGTGTCTCCTCTCTTCCAGCCCTATGACAATTGGTCTTTACAGCATTAATTAGTCATTATCTACATCATTTTCTTTTCTCTATGAAGTAATTCATTCATATCATTACATTGGGCCTGATAATAAGTTCTGGATAAAAACAAAGATAGCTGATCTGAAACACTAGTGCTTAGTTATTCTCTTGAAACAAACACATACAATTAGGTCACAATAATCTATATTGATGAACTGACATTTCACTTATTTTCGTTCCTTTGAAATGATTGACCTTGAGCATAAACAAAACATATTTGTGTCCTAAACATCTTAACACCAACTGCATAGCTTTGCAATGTTACCTCAGTCAGATACGATTCGCTCACATCTGCAATAAAAACAAACACCTTGAAGTAAAACGTACCAAAAGTTGTTTTTGCATACTGTAAAAGCTGATTTCTGAACAAAGTGTGTTGCATTAACAAACGGAATATTTCCATGTGATGTGATAATGTGATCTGCTCAGCGTTAATCAGATTGCTCCGCTACCTAATTGTTAAAAAAACTTCTTTGAGCTCTGTGTGAAAAATGTCTGGTAGGGCTGACCCCCTGCTCTGCTCTGTGTCTGAAGAATTCTGCAGTCCCCAGGTGGCCCAACAAATCCCCTAATGGAAAAGTTAAAGCTACAACACGTGTTTTATTACATATATTTTTATAAAGGATTGTGTTGTGGTGGAAAGGTAGTGAGACTGAAGACGTTTGTTTGTAAGAAGCATGTTAGCTATGTTGTTTTTTTCACTACTTTATCTCTAATTTATATGCATCTAAATGTGACATGAAGCCTATTTTAGGTCTCAAATCCTCTTTATGTATGGTATAGATATTATGTTAATAGATAGATAATGTTTGGCTGACCTCCACACACACACTTCTTGTGCAGATGTTTTTCTTTTTTTTTTTGCAGGTTTTTATTGTTTTGTGGTTTGATTCATATCTGACATGCTGTGCAGAGAGTAGCAGAGCAGACAAAGGATTTATCTCTCATACTAGATTATGTTGCATATTGTAACTTTAAAGACACATAAGGGAAAAGTGATGGTGAGGCGAAACCTCCACTGAACCATGTATTTTTTTATAACAATAAATTATAAAACTATATTCAATGTGAAAATACTACGTAGTAGTGATGCTTCACTGTTGTTTCTGTTATATGCTGTATTTCTTCTGTTTCTTTTTATCCACAACTGCACTGATTTTGGTTCATGCTCACTGCTTTAAATTGTTTATTTTTGCTTTACAGTTCATAAGAGAACTGGAATTTCTGTGTTGTAAAATGTAAAAGTAGACATCAAAAAGGAAAAGGACCCACTTGTGTTTGAATGTAGGATTTCTAATTTACTAACTGTCATTTGTGAGAAGTGAAAGTAAATAAAATATATGAATAGTGTATGTTTTCAGTGGACGTTCTGTAAACTGAGACACTTTTAGATTAATTTCTCTTACTTTAGCTCTGATGAATAATGAATTATAAGCATCGATTTTCCTTCCCCTGAAATGAATATATAGCATTACAAATAAAGCTCCGCAGCAGTTATCATCTTTACCTCTGCAGGACATTTAAAGTAACTGACCCAGACTGACTGGGCGTTTGATGGATATTGACATTCACAGAGATCGAACCCGTGACCCTCCCGTCTTCCTTCTGTAACAGGATGAACTCTTGCACCATTCGACTGCCCTGCCACTTAAGTAAATCTTAGTGGTGAGTACATTAATCCATATTTGGTCCCTTGTGAGAGTTTCCTGTCCTTACAATTAGTCTTTTCTATAATTTTCATATTTTCTAAGATATTTTTTTGCTTCATAGAGGAAGTGTAGCAAACGCTCTGCTAAACAGTTGCTTATTTGCTGCACCTCAGAATCAAAACTATTCCTTTGTTTGTGCCGATGCTGATGAGGCGGTGCAGGTGCAGCATAATGGGAGATGGAGGATTTGGCTGATTTCTTCATCCCCACAGATCGGTTGTCTAGACAGGTCAGGTAAATCCTCCTCTCACTGCTTTCAGCTGCCAACACAGGACCCAATAGCTCAAACGCACTGGTTGAACTTCCTGTTTTCCATCTCTTCTCGTCCCCTTCGTGTCTGTCTTCCAATCTAATGTGACGTTAGTCCTCACACATCATGTCATGTGATACCTCAGCAGTGAAGAAATACCAGTAATGTTCTTTTTCTTTTCATTTTGTCAGAGAACATGGAAGTGCAGTATTTAAATATTCTCCTCTGATGCTCTTGGGCAGTTCATGCCTTAATTTGAGATGTCACAGGCTTGTAAAACACCATTAACAGCCGACAAGATCATTTAAAATGGATGATTGTGAGAGCACACTTGTTGGATTTCTGGGCATCTGGGTTCTGTTCTGATAAATTAATTAAAGATCTGATGTGGGATCTGACTCCCATTACACTGGAAATGTAAAACACATCTCTTCATGTGTGCTCGATGGGTTTTGGGATGAGCGGCATGCCGGTGCAACGTTTTTCGACTAATACAAGTGTGAATTCTCCTGTTAGCAGCACAGAGATTTATCTGAATAAAAATAGCTTGTGTTGGTGAAAATAACCATTAACTCTTCACCTACTCAGCTAATAATACATCAATCCATAAAGAATTGAGTAGCAATATTTAACAAACCAACTTAACACAGATTCCAGTCAACTTATCCTAACCTCAGTGTTACCCAACAACAAGTTAATGCTCTATAGTTTTAGCATATACCGTGATACTTAAAAAGAAAGCTGTGGGTATTAGCTAAGACAAGAACTGTGAGCGGTGTTACTCATTGTGGAAACCTGACAGTGACACATAATTATCACCCGACTCTCCTGAGTTCTACATGTCTGCATCGACTTCAACCTAATATCTACTGTTAAAGCAAGAATGAAAAAAGAGAACGCAGGAACGAAGGTCACACGCGCATGTGTGTGTGTGTGTGTGCACAAAACGCCGTGGCGGGCAGCTCACTCAAGAGTAGTACGCCGCATTTACATTTCAAGGTCAAACACTTCTCACAGCTGCAAATGCTGCTGGAAATGACATTAACAATATCTTTTATATTTCAAAATAATGTCCAACGGTGGGGGGATTAATGATGATGAGGTCCATTATGATCATCTGCTAACTGAAGCAAGCGGCGAGAGGCTTGAAGATTCAGGCTGTGCGGCAACACTACAGGAGGGTTAACTTATGCAGAGAGACATTTCGACATGATCAGAGAATATAGAGGACAGCTCGGGGCTGCGTGGCACTTGCTGATGCTATCATAGTATCATTGTTCTCGTGCTTAATCACTGTGGCTAATGACAGGAAATGAAATCACCCACTGAAGACCAACACGCTTCTCACACAATAATTGCTGCTGTTGACCTTGTGCCTCTCTCTGGTCTTTAAGTGCACCGTGATGACTCTCACCGCGCTCTCACTCTTCCTCCACACAGCGTGGATTATTCACGGTGTTAAGCTGTTACTCATTAAAGATAAACAAGGAGATGCACAACGAGACGCCAATTTCCGCGCTGTGTTTGTAAGAAGGAATGTGTGTGATAAACCCTGTTGACGTGACGGGGTACTCCTTGTTACGTTCTGTCATGTTTGTTCAGAAGAAGCGCTTCTGAAGCATGTCCGCGTCCTAAAATGTCTAATGATTCATTCACTGCATGATTTCTGCACTTTTATATTTCATGGTTACAGAGTTGTTGTTGTCAGTGATCAGTTTTCTCTTTTTCATTTTATTCTTTCACTGCACACTTTTGTAAACACAGCTTCTGTACACATGTTTACACTCATCCACACAACACACTGTACTGTAAGCTTGTAAAATTAGTATTAAAAAAAGAAGCACACGTTTTATAAGTGTTAAAAAATGCAAGGTTCATGTACTAGTGCATTTACGAAGCTAGTTTTGGTTTTTTACCTGAGAGACACAACAAAAACATATTCTGTTAGCTTTTTGTAAAGAATTATTCCAGTCAAATGTCCAATCTGAACCCTGTTTATCTCCTAAAAGTCAAACGTTGACAGCACCCTTTCAGCTGCTGCTTCAACTCCAGGTTTGTTAGAAGGTGTTGATGCAGTCTGTCACTGTTAGTGTGTGTGTGTGTCTGTGTGTGTGTGTGTGCGCTTTTGTCTTACTCGACCTTGGGAGCACTGCTGGGTGCCATTGATTTGTTTACCTGTGCGCTCCTGACAGTTTCTCATTAGGTTTCTTTTGCCCAACATTTCCAGGAGTTGAGACCAGAGTCTGCACTTCACGGCCGGCGATGCGTGATCAATGTACCTGATAGATTGGCACTGGCAATATCATTCTGTTGAATGGCTGTTTAATGGATATGAGCGCTCCATTTAGTAGCCACAATAAAGGTGCCTTTTGTGAGTGAAGCAGCGTTTTGTGGGTCTGTACAAAGAGGGAAACAGTATCTCCAAAGAACAGCTTTGACAAAATTATCTTGGGAGACAAGAGAAACTGCAGGAGAAATTGTGTGTGGTGTGTTATACTGTTACTGGAGACCTGTTTAGTATTATTAATTGTTAGATTATTCTTTCAAATATAGTAGCAGGGAAGCACAAGTAAACAGGATGAATAAAGAAAAAGACACTTACATGACGATGATTTTCTCTGTATTAGTGCATCTTATAATTCTGTCCTCTTTCTAATGACCCAGTGAAACTATTTTCTCCGAATACAGTTCACAATTTAAACACAAGACCTATGGATCCAATGTAATGACGCTGCGCAGTGAGTCTGTAGGGGCCACAGAAAATTGAACGAACCTGCACCATTTACACAAAAGTTTTATGGTAATTAGCTCATCTCTGGGGATCATCTCCTAACTTTAACAGTGCTTTATTCTCAGCCTGCCTTACTTTTAAAGGAATAAAAGAAAAGGCCTCGTTCCTCTCGGGTACTTCTCCCGTCACGATTCAATAATTCGACATGGTCACAAGGAGGCAGTGTTGTCACTCTCCTCACTGTGTTGTTGCTGCCACTAAAATGCGGTGATGGCAGGAATCCGGTTATTTGAAGGTGTTATTAAAGTGCTCCTCATTTGCCAAAAAAAATGAAAGAAAGTGGAATGATGGTTAAGTCTCCTGTGTTCTCTCCGCGACACAAAGTGACACAGCAATCAGCTGGAGGACACATCAAGGTCTAATTACTCCCCAGGTGACGCACACCTCATGACAAGCGTCCTGCTAAAACGGGAATTTATGAAGATTGAAAGCTGACAAGACAAGCGCTTCCGTTTGAATCAGTTAGGATTTGCATCAAGTCAGCGGGAAGAAGATTCCTGCCTCTTCTTGACATTGGAGAGATGCTCTGAATGCAGAAGTGTCCAGACAGAACCGCCTGGGTGTATGTACCATACATGACACCCTGGGGCGCTACACAGGCTGTCTTGTTCCAGGCGCTATGGGCTGTGTGGCAGCAAAAGGGGGGTAGCCATTCTCTAATGATCAAAATAAAAACTTTGTCAACGTAATAGCCTGCTGTTCTTCATTCTTTACACCCACCTGACAGAACATTCCTCATGGCTTTGTTTACAGCAGTGCTGCTGCCCTTGTGGCCGACTCTGACGTGTATAAAAATGTTGCCCCATAAAACCATGATTATTTTCATTGTGGCTGATATATTGCGGTCACTTAGCGAATTCCCCTGGAAAACAAGCGTCATGAGGAAGATGTATAGAACTGCAACTTTGATTCAGACATCAATGACAATGTAAAGGCTTTTGTTTGTGAAGATGGGGAGCAACAGATGGCAAGCATATCTATAAATAAGTCGCTCCTCTGAATAGGAGATTAGTGCATTTGAGCCGGTTTTTAATGGTCTCTTGGAGAGATTAAAAAGTAAGCTGATTCATAATGCATTTCTCTTCACAGTGAATCACTCATAAATGAGAGTCTGCAAAGAATCTGTAAAAAAAAAAGAACGGAAGCAAACTCAAACATGCTTAAGACGAGGCGCAAGCCTTACAGACAACATGTTATCTCCATTTTTCTCCTGTCACTGCAGACCCTTAAAACCCCAGAGACCTGACTTAGCAACATGTGCACTCATTTATTATCTGAGCACACTATGTACACATGTATAAAACATCATTAAGTCCCAGAGATGTTCTTTCAGAGCAAACTATAAAAGCTAAAATAATCATTTGCACAAGTTCATGCAGGATATAATGGTGATAAATATACATAAACTTGGTTTTAGCCTCTAGGTCACGTTTTTTCCATTTCTATTGAAATAGAATGGAGAGAGAAAAAAAAGATCTCAATTATATAACCAGTGCTGATCAGCCTACAGATAGCCGCCCACCTGAGGCTACCTCAGCATCCTCCACAAATATTGACAGAATTCTTATCTTTTTTCCCACATTTTCTGACAAATATGAAGCTTGTATACAAATCCTGTTCTTCCTGGATGTTAACCACGCTAAAGTCTTCACAAAGACACTTTTGCATTCATTGTATGTTTCCAGGAACTGCATGGCTCAGGAAGCGATAAAGTGGATTTGGGGCTGTATCTTTTTGATTTCTGGCGTCTGGATAAACTCTGTATCTGAAATTTAATAACACTGTCTGTTCTGTGTAACAAAACTGGAGAATCACCAAGTTTGACTGACTGGGATTTTATGTGGCTTTATTTATTATTTAATGAATTCATGAGCACACCCAGGAAGCTTGACCTCTGACAAAATGAATAGATTGCTCGAGAATCATTGGAGTCCTAATCATTTGCTTAAATGAGTAAAGAGGACATCAGCCTCCTGACATGTATTTGAAATAAAACAGCTCTATTGTTCTCCTACTAATATACATCATCTGAACAAATAAGCCTTTTTAATACCCTTAATTATCTATCACACGATTCACCCTAAAAACGCAATGTCTGCATGTCTGAGTCATCTGTATCAAGACAGGGCTGCTCAGCTGATGAGTAGCTCGGCTATTTTCATATATTTGCTGGGTGGATTTGTCAGAGGTCATTTCTATGCCTACACCTTGTGTTTCTATATCTAAGGTACGTGAGAAAACCCTTAAGGAAGATGTCTTTTATACTACAGATTTCAAAACATTTAATTGATGAGACGTACACTGTAGACATTGTTAATTATGTAAATGGCTATTATATATACACAGTTGTACAGAGGAACATATCAGGAAACATCAGTTCCGTGTTCCATGATCATGAGAAAAGCCTTTTGCAATTATCTTAACAAAGCCGAAAACATTTCAAAGTAACCCCAAACGTATGAACAGTAGTTCTCTTTGGATTGTTATGCAACTTTTAAGAAAACTATTTCAGTAAAATGATTTACTGAATCAAGTTCTAGTAAATGATTAGATGAGTAAGAGTGTGTGGCCCTCCTGCTGAAAATGACACTTGACCTTATTGTGACTATATACAGTCAGTAGTTATGTTGTTGTTTTATGTGACTTAATGACTAAATGAAGCTAACAACAAGTTTAAATATAACCATGCTAATCACGTGTTATGATACTGTCAATTTAGAAATCACGTTCCAGTCTTTCATCCAAATTTAGGTCCTATTGTCCTTAGTATCATCAAGGAGACAGAAGCTGTTGTGTGTATTATTACCAGTTGATAAAGCACGCACTTCTTCCTACTCCGCCTTCATGGCGGCTGATGTCGGATGCAGGAACGCTGCCCTGGCTCGTTGAATGCGAGTTGCCGGCCCTGCTCACGCAGAGTTTATGATAATGATATGGTAATGGCGGATCTCAGCACCGCGGACAGCGCCAGCTCCGGCGCGTCGCTCCGCCTCCTCCGCCGGCTGCGCGTCGCGCGCGGCGACCAATAGCTGCCGTCGCTTCACTTGAGCTCTGGATACAACCGGGGGAGCTTCAAAGAGCCCGTCCACCCTGAGAGGAGAGGGACCCTCGCTCCGGTTGTGATGCGTAGCGGAGGCTCCGCGGGCTGAGCAACACTTTGATGGGATAAAACCTCCACGAGTCACATTTAACCGCTCAGTGTGTTCGCGCGCGCGCGCGTGTGCGTGTGCGTGTGTGTGCTTGTGCGCGCGTGCGTGTGCATTTGTTCAGGAAGATATGCTTTTGGAGCGCGAGCGCGAATGAAATTATCGCCCGTGTGTTTGCCTCCTCACGCGTATCTGGCGGTGTGTGCGCGTGCGTGTGTGCGCTAACTCGGAGCCCTTTGGACGCTGAGCAAGTTTTGCCCACTTGAATTAATTCGAGTCGCTTATTTGGAGCCCGAAGCCCAGGACGAGATGGGGAGCGAAAAGTACTTGCCGGAGCTCATGGCAGAGAAGGACACGCTGGAGCCGTCCTTTCAGCACTCCCTGCGGCTACTGGATCAAGGTAAACGGCTGTAGTTACATATGGAAGTAAACACGTTAGCTGTGTGAAATTTGTTTGAGTCCAGGTATTCACATTGTTGGGCTGCAGGCTACATGACACCACCAACACCGCCTACTTCAAGTTAAAAATAAGAGGTTTGTGAGTCTTACATTTTTCCTTTTCGGTCACACTGAAGCACCACGGTCCTCTCTGCATCAAGGATGTTTTGGCAACTTCTTATGCATCTGACGTGCCACAGTCAGCCTTGTGTTGCACCTGCTCTGCTGGACAAGCCGAGGGAGACAAGCCTTTTTATTTGAACTTGGACATAGATGGAGATGAAGGGCAAAATGATAACACAATAGCTGTTGTCCCCTCTAAAATACTTTAGTTGATGTTTGGATTAAAACCAGCTCAGAAAGAGAAAAATGATGGTGAAAATGTATAACGTGAAATTACTGCCTGAGATTTATGAATGGAAGCAGGAGTGAAACCTCTAAAACCCCCTGACATGCTACTCAGCAGGCTACAGTGATCTCCGCTCAACACGCAGACACACACACACAAACTTTAATTAATCCGTTGCACAGTCTTCTGCTTTGAAGCTGTCACAAATTTGCAAACACTTCTTCAGACACAGGCCTGTGGGGCTCCTCGTGCACTGTTATAGCATCCAAGTGCATCCTTCAAGTACCACTCATGGGCTTTGTCTAGTCTAGCAGGCGGTTGCTGGCTTTAAAGGGAGCAGACGGGGAGCATTAGCTCATTGTAAACAGTCGCACTGCACTTTAACTCATTCTGTTGGAACCCCACCTGCAGCTCCTGCACCAATCTCTTTTTATTCTGGCACGCACGTCCCCTGTAGCTACTCTCGCCCACACCTGGGACCTCAAGTGATCCTTGAACAGGTTCCAAAGGGGCAAAATGAGGCGTGATGAAAGTAATTTAGTTGGAGTTTATAAAAGTTACCAAACAATGACTTTTCAAATTATACTGTTACCTTTCAAACCTACAAACACACAAATTAAACTACTAATGATTGTCATTACAAAGAAAACAGCTCCTCAAGTAAGTGACATAAGAATTTCACAGTTACCAGAGGTCCAGACCTCAAAGGTATTTAACAGTAAAACATAACAACAAACATGTTAAGTTAAACTAATAAGAGTTAATTTACTGTCAGTGGACTCTGTTTATCAAACTCTATCCCAAATGCAAATATCCTCTGTAATATAATCAGCTTTAATCAGATTGTGTTCACATTAATTGCATTGCGAACACAGTCTATCTAGTAGATCCTGCCATGAAGGGGTTCTGCACTCGCTCTGTGTCCTCAGACAACCCACTGATAAAATGTTAAAATGTGATGTGCTCATTAAAGGAAAAAAAGAGGGTGTTGCATGTAACATTAATCACTCTGTGCAGTGTATTATCACCTGTTAAAACCGCGACACATTAAAGGAAATGCGTCTACACTGATAGATTTGTTGTCATGTGATCAGTTCATGTTGGATGGTGATGGAGGTTCGACGCTATCAGTTGCAGATTGGAGTCTTGTGTTCATTAGTGTTTAACAGGCTTATGTTGATGCAAAAGCAGAAAAGGCTGTGATTTGCTGCAGCAGCTGATTTTGTTAGTCAAATTTTGTTAGTGTTTTTTTTTCCAACGCATTTTCCCCTCACAAAGAGAAGACCGGATCGCGGAATACCCAAAGCCACTTGAAAGACAGAGTCTGTCTTAAAGCCTTTCATCCACACTGCAAGTGCTCTGTAGAGTTACAGCAACTAATAGTTTCCCTAAGACTGAATAAAACGATACGAATATATACTAGTAAATGTTCCAAACTGTTGACAGTTCCAGTGAAGTTAGTTTTGGATATTTCTGGGCGGGGGTAAAGACTGCAGTTGGACACCATTTCAAGCCGCTGAATTAATCCATGACATTTCATGAAGTAAGCAGAACTCTGCGGTGCTCAAAATTTGGCCGAAACAGTCTGCCACAACTCCAAAACTGTAAATACTGTTATCTCTTTCTTACACAACAGATGGAACACGATGCAGCTTAATAGAGCTCTTCTTCTGCCATCTTGCTGATGAGTTCTGGGCTTAATTATGCAATTGGCAGGGGATGCAGGCAACAGATCTAGAGTAACTTGACTTACTGCATGCAAACGGCGAATATGAGATTACCCCAGGTCTGGAGAGACCTTCATTGAGGGGAAATATTAGGGAGCATTGTGTTCGAAGCTTGGTGACAGGTCGGGCTGCTTTGATAAGTTTGGGCCATTTGTATGGCTCCACTCCCGCAAGGATTATATCTCTGCCTCGTGTGACAAGCCTCATACAGTCAGCAGCCGACACTTGGAGCCGGAGAAAAATCTTAGGCTAAAGTAAGAGACAAGCAGGACCAGCAGCCTACAAGAGATGAAAAACCCTCCGCAGCATACTAATGAGGGACCTCTAGGTGCAGTAACATTGCAGGTGGCAGAAGGTGCATCAGGATCATGATTTAGCAGCGCAGCCCTACAGTGCACAACGAGCTGCAGATATTCTTATACCCAGTAGTAATTAGATGTACCGTATCTGCTGTGTTTTTAGAGAGAGCAAAACAATGTTAACTTCAGGGCTGTGCTTTATTATACACGTCTGTTGCCCTCAGCAAATGAGGATGGTATTGTTGTCTTTGCTAATTTAAAAATTCAGTAATTCTGTTGTGTAAGTTTCAGTGTGAACATTTTATACATTCGTTAGATACATGTAAGTGTAATGTATCTTTATGAATAAACATAAAACTTAATATTGGAAAACAAATTAGCTGCATGCTGCCTTGTTCTACATTCTGTTTGTAGGAAAGTTATTGCGTTTTCTTTTTTCAATTTTAACAGTTGAATCAGAAAAAAATATTAGAAAACAGCGACTGGAGGAGTTTTGCCCTGAGTGAGAGCAGTCTCTGGGTTACAGCGGACAGAAATAAGCTCTGGCATAAGATCAAAGGCAGAGATATTGTTTTGTTGGGGAAACAGTGCTTGATAGCGATAAGGATCTGTGGATCTGCGACTGGCCGACCCACTGAGCCAGACAGAGAGGTGGAGGTGGAAGCACAGCCTCAGCCGCGGCATTCAACCCGTCTGAGGTGGAGAGCCGGCCGGTGATTTGACCTGCAGATGTTGTGAACTCGCGGGTGAACTGTAAGAGAGCAGATGGGGGCGCTCTGGAAACCCGCTTTGCATTCAGACGAGCAGTGGCGGCTGCTTAGCAGCGCTGTGGCTACGAGGTGTTTGCAGAGCTCTCTCTCTGCCTTGCAGCAGCTCCCACTGGAATCCAAGGGTGAAATGTAGGCCAGGACTAACACAAGCAGACCACAGCTATAAAACCTTAGTGCACCTCGTTTACAGACGCGACAAGTCACGTGACTGCACGGATTTCACGCGTAGTGTGGTGTTCTTCCTCGTTACGGCAGCTGTAATGAGCAGATTCATCTATTTTCTCTCCCAGGACCAGCACTTTAATACAGCTGGAATATGAACGCGAGTCACCTGTGTTTCTCACCATGAAAACAAAACACAGAATTTATTAATGAGAAGTAATTAGATATATCATGACTTGTGATTTTTCTCTTCAACTGAATGAACATAATTGCAAGAAACTAACACGATAAATGAATAAAACTATTATCTGTTCAGTTCTGCTCAGATTTGCAGGGAGTTTTAGAGTCTCTCTGAAGCTGTCACTTAACCCATCTGTTTCAATCTCACTGCACCTCATCCTTCATGTGCTTAGTTCAATCTTCTCATTGCTTTTTCTTTCTGCTTTCTGCTCAAACCCGTGTTGAAAATCAAGCCAGACGACAGACTGTAATAACCGTTACTCCTCTTCAGCCGCTTGCATCGGACTGTTCCTCGTATCTCCATTACCGTCCTTGCAATCTCATCACCGTATTGCCCAGGAAACAGTCTCCACCTGCTGTTGAGCTTTGCCTTAGGCTCAGCTTGTTGATTTAGCGTTAAGACTGTCAAATTTTCATGTAGAACACGCTGCTGCTCCTGTGTAAATGCTGCATTCATTTTTTAAATGCCACAAACATGTACGTTTTCCTCCTCCACCTGCACACATACTTCGCTTGAGGCCTGCCTTGAGCTGTCTGCTAGGACGGCTGTCCAAGAGGAGACTCTCAATTAAAGCGGCTAGCCAGCTTAAATAATGCAAACCGCACTTGTTTGCTGAAAACGGATACTTTCCTTCTGTGGTAATGAGATCATTTAGAGGTGTGTGTTGCTAGTTTCTTTTTGGTACGGCTGGGTCTTATTTGTTTTACACTGGTGCCAGCACAACAAAATGGTACTTTCCTTTATGATATCCTACCCTTGAGTTTTACTGTACAATGATACATGATACATTAGTCCAAAAAAATGTCACGGATTCATTACTTTAATCACATGAGAGATGATGTGGGGTGAGGCGCCTTCTCCCACTTCCACAGGATCCATGAATCCTGATTTTATTATTTTGATAATGTGCTGCCCAACACAGGACGCAGAGAGACGAGGATTACACTGGATTAGTTTGAAAAGCAAAAGAAGCCCCCAGACTGTATCAGTGTGTTTGCTGTGCCTGAGGCTGAGAGACAAAGGCGAGATGGAGAAAGGCGAGATAGAAAAGAAAGAGAGGGTAGGAGCGGCTTGACAGGGCTGCAGAGACAGTAAGAGTCTCCTTCCTCCAGGGAAAGGTTATTTGTAAAGGGATTGTACCATAGTCAGTTACAAAATGGGAAATACAACGTCGAGGGGGAGGAGGCAAACCATTTCATACCATATACTTCAATCCCATCTAGCGCACTCTAATTAAAATACATTAGCGGAGTGTGTGTGTGTGTGTGTGTGTGTGTGTATACTTTACTTACATGTGAGGAGCTAGAATGAGTGTGGGACCTCATCCTTCACTTAATCACTTGCATTAGTGCTGCGATGAAAGATGAGTGTGATTCCCCGCTCCTTCAAATTACAGGAGTGGTGTAAACCATTTGTTTATTCATTTTCAACACTATGGAAGCTGTCCAAACACGCCCGGCTCCACTCATTCATAGCAAAATTGTTTTATTTTTGCTTGATCTTTCACTTTGACATTCTCAGCACTACTGCACTATTACACTTAATATTTGACTTTGCGGCTGTTTTTTCCGGTGCCCCTGTCTTGATCTCCTCGTGACAGCCGCTGCTTTCCTTTCCCTCTTCTTTATTTATGTCGTTTTGTGTGGTTGGCACCTCTATAGAGAGGATTGCACTGGATTAGCTTCTCCGCCTTCCCAACTGATCCGATCCATTTTGTGTAATCCAACTCAATTTAATTATGTTTATCGTTCCACCTCGCTGGTGCCGAGGAGCAGCAGCACACCTCTACCAAGATAAGCCCGGGGACCTTGTGCCTTTTTGCTGGCAGTGTCTGCCTGAGCCTTTTGCTTTAAAAACAGATGGTGCAAGTCACCTACACTCTCAGTAAATGCTGTGCGAGGTACAATATTATTTCTCAGAGCTTCCCTCAAACAGCACTGTGACAAGGTTGGAGATCATAACCTCTAAATTTTTTGTTGTTCTGGGAATTTGTACTACTTAGCTGGATCTCCATCCCTTGCCTCCTCTAATGTTAGCAGTATTAACGTGCCCACTATTTATACAATCCTATTTATTTCTTTTGTGTTCTATCATCAACTGAAAATAGTTTTTCCAGCACAGTTGTAAACCAACTATGTTTAAAATCAGACTCCTGATTGCAGCAGTAATGCAGGAAGCTGCATTCAATTTTCTTGAACTATAAAGTATTCATGCTCTTTGGGTACTGATCTCACAGTTTCTATATTTATTAGAATCCAGCCTGAGACATTTGCACCGAGCAGAAGATGTTACAGCCCGACAAATCGTGAGGCTAACAGGACAGAATAAACTCTTCTCTGCTTTCTATCGTGAACGCTTCTCTATCGTCTGCACTGCGTCTGTAAAGAAAAACCCAAACTCACTCAGCTTTAATACCCTGGGATTAATCTATTATTTTAGACCTGCTCTGTTGTCAGAAAATGTCTGTTTTGTATTGTTTGGTGTTTTTCTGCAGTATGTTAATAGGGATGGTTGTTATGAGATATACGGTGCTCTTTTCTAAAGCAACCTTGTTACAGCACACAAAGGAAGAGAACACAACAGTCACACAGTGTCGGTCATGCAGAACATGCATAATGTAAATCCCAGCAGACAAAAATACCAGACTACATTACCCTCTCTTGTCACCATACATATATGTTAATTGTCACGTTGATCTAATAGAAAGGAACAAAATATTTCAAAACGTCATCTTTCTTTCATAAGTAACTGTTAACAGCATTAATCTTCTTTGCACTGGTAAGTATTAAATGTCCTGCTCACCTTTTTTTGAAACACAGAAAAAGAAGCGCAGGCTTTGGTGGCGGTGAGCATGAATCTTTAATGAGCGAAGGCGGTGGGATATCAGTAAATGAAAGTTAAGTGCATTTTCTGGGTTTTTGGAGCAGGAGAAGTTGTCCTGCAATGTTCTGAGAGAGGAGCAGAGATGGATGCTCATTTACCACCAGTGCCAAGAGACCTCACGATCTCCTGGGCCGCTTGCTGCTCCGCGTCCCCCGTCTCTATTTTAAGAGCCTGATATTAAAACCTAATTGTGTTGAAAGTTTTTAGGGACATCTCCCTCTGTTTCTCCTGCTCCCCTTTTCCTTTGCCAGCACAGTCATTAAAAATAGGATACGACGCAAGTGCTATTTGTAATTTTGTATGTTTAACAAGCTTGCTTTTAAACATATTTAACTGAATGAGCTCATCACCAGATGCAGCGCGGCTGTTTTATTTTTTTTTGTCAGCATGTTAACATGTTATGGTTGTTGCAGCTGTCGATAAAACATTCATTAAGTCTTACAGGCAAGCCATAAACAAAGGGTCAAAGCGGGATATCCGACCCCTCATAACCAGCCCAGTTATTCACTCTCTCCTCAGTAATAAAGTCTGCTACTGATGGCTCACATGTGCTCCTTCACGGTGCCATTTTGCAGCACTTCTTGTTAAAATTTGACCTAGGATTGGCTCAATAAGAGGCTTGTTAAAGTGTGACCTGGAAGTGGATCTCTGGCTGTCTGTTTGCTTGTTAAATCTCTGCCTCTCTCCACGGCCATCATTAGTCTGAAAAAATGAAGAAAATGTCGTCTTTTTTTGTTTTTTGGTTTTGTAAATCCTCGACAAAACAAAAGCCTTGCGGCGTTCTGCGAGGAGCACTCAGCTCTCACAAAAGCAACAGATTGGACTTTTAATTATACAAACCTTTATTTAAAAGGCACAGCTGTTCTGCCAGCAGAAGTCATCAGGGCAGAACCACAGAACTGTGGTTTCTTATTTGTATGGTACTTGGTGCTGACAAAAAAATAAATACAGAGACTTAGCAAGACTTGGGAAACTTTAATTATTCCAAATTAATTATACCAGTTCCCAGTGCAGTTTTCCTTGTTCCAGAGTCTTCCTACAATTACTGTCAGTATCCACTAAGAAAACTACTACAATTGATTCCATTAAATATCACTTCATTTCATCCATTTTAAAAAAAGCTTGGACGCATTTAGCTGATTTAAAATCCTTTTGAGACAAAAACAAGTGATGCAGCAATAAAACAAACAAAGCAAAACAACTGAATGCAAGTCATTAGCATGGAATTATTATTTACTACCCTTACCGTCAATAAATCCCAAAAGTTTTGGCAGGACTTTTTACTTAACCCCAAAAAACATGTAACGCATGTCATAAATGTGCAGTTTAATTTTTTAAAGGACCTAAAACATTTACAGAAAGAGCTGGGCTCTGAAGTCTATTGCCAACATTACTTAAACAAGTGGAAATATTGCATTTGTGTGGCCCATAATGATGGTTCAGTAGGTCACCTTAGGACCTACCAGAAGGCCAGTAGGTGTAGTAGCTGTTGTAAAAGTGCAACAGGATGAGTAGGAGACAAAACACGGGTAGAGACTCTAATTTCAAACCCAAAGTGAGTGTGAGAATGTGTGAGGTTGATACTAGTACTATCACTTTAACCCAACCACAACCTTTCCCTCACCCTAACCAACAACGTTTTGTGTGTAATATGTGTAGTTTATTTCATTTAAATGTTTCAGTGGTTTGCAGTGCACAGCAGACCTGTCACTGCGAGATATTTATAATGCTCATACTCTAATCCCGGCAGCTGTAACTACTTATTAGCCAGCTCATTCATTAGTGACCGGATCACAAGTATCACAGCTCAATTCGTTTCTGTCATATGTAATGCATCTCTGGCAGAGATGATTGTAATTACAGCAAGCAAGCAGTTCACACAGTCGACATCTCCTGAGCTGGCGTGTCGATGCAAGGCTGCAAGAGGTGAACAGATAAAAATCAACTTTATAGATCTGTGGTTCGGATGCGCCCACCCCTCCACCAGAGGGCCAGGTTTTAATTGCTGTCTGACCAGGGTGGGTTCTGTGCAAAGATGTGCCGCAATGATATGAGAAGTAGGGGGAAGGAATTGGTTTCTTTCTCTGTGGTTGTTGTATTGACAGTTTCTCATCCTGGAGGAGCTGATAAGAACACAGGATCCAGAGAGACATGCAGAGGAGTGGATTGCATTTCAGGGCCGGGAATAAGAGCTGTTTTGGGGGATTTTAGAGGTCCTGCGCTGACAGTCAGATACAACATGTGAGGACACGAAAGCAGGTTGAAATCTCACTGAGATAACAGTCCACAGCTGAGGGGAGACAATGCCAGAGCAGGTGGCATGCATGAGCAAAGAGCATGTAACCTTGTAACATGCGCGAGGTGCATCGTATTCAAAATCAATGAGGGAAAGTGCATTGATTTACAAAACAAACACAGACGCTAGGGGCCTTGCTGCATGCTATATATAAGGACACTAGCTTTTCTGTCACTTGTCAGTCTTTTTAACTAGAACGGAACATAGATTTTTTGTTGTTCTCTAGTATAACACAGGAAAGATGAGAAGTAATTGTGGACTCATGTGACTGGAATAATTGAGAATAGTCTAATAGTGGAGTTATTGTCTAGCCGTTATCTGTTTGTGCTGTTTCTCATCTCTGAATTTGACCTTGATAATAATAATGTAATACACATGTGGTTCCTAACAGCCTTAATTCTTTTTTCATTGAACAAAATGGATTACATTATGTGAAAAATGAGTGTTTTAATGCAGACGTTTTCAAGCTGATTCAGCTGCACTCTGGTCAGGGAGGAACCCTCATATACTAGAGTAGGATCGCATCACCAATCGATGCATGATGTGTAACAAAAGCCAAATATCGGGACACACTAATCCACGTATCTAACCCTTGCGTAAAGTGACATCACCCCAAACACTTGACTTATTGCTCCTTTTACTCCTTTGCACAATGCCTTAGAGGCCAGAGACTCTGCAGCGCCGCAGGACCAATTGCACTACATACGTATGTTAGAGATCTCACCGTCAGAAGTACATTACCCCTGCTGTGCTCCTCGGGTCGCCCAGCGAGAGATAATTGTGACCCCCGCTGAGAAGGAACCCAACTTACAGGAACCACCTCTTTAGTCTAAATGTATTCCTAATAGGCAGCACTCCCTCCACTCCGTTTTTGGTGTTTCTTAACAGCAGCAAATGACCTCAGCACAGAAAGTGCGCTGATAGATGTTGGTGGTGTATTTTTAGAATGTATTAAGCCCAGGTTTACTACAGGCCTTTGTCAAACATCTGCTTATGTAGCTAGAATTTGATTTATCTTGTGTATTCTACAAGCTTCCACATGACTGTTACTCATAGTATATTTTTGTTCCCTTTAACGCAAGACACAAATTACAGATGTTTGCAGTTTCAGCAGTGTGTTATTAATAAATAGCCTATTAAAACACCCAGGAATTAATAGGATGCGCTTCACATTCAAACTGAGATCCTGTGAACGCTATGAGGCAGTTACTTTCTGTTGCAACAAGCCAGTTCACACATACATGGATGACAGTGAAGCACAACTCATCCTAAGTCGTGCGCTGCAGTAGACTACTCTCTACTCTCAGCGTTACACAGTTCCCGTCTCCAGTACCTGCTGTTCTCTCCACATAACACAAATAACCCCCCAGGCAATTGGTACTGTCTGCCTCATTATCATATTTATTTAAAGTATCGTATGACCCATTTCATTCCAACACGGGTTGCTCTCGTCATGATTGAGTAGTCCCATATTTAAGGGTAGTCTCCAGAGAGACTTCTGTGCATAATGGGAACATTACTATTAAGCATAGTCACAAGCCTGTCCTTGTCATTAAAATGAAAAAAAAGAGCAACACTTGTTCTGTTTCTAACTAAGCACTGTTTTAGGTTACAGAGACTGCATTATTACAGATACAATGAGCTGCAGATCTTTCTATGGAGCGAATGTTGGAAATCCAACGCACGCGATCAATGATCTTGTCATGTAAGCAATACCAGATGAAATACTGAATATGTTTTCCTTGCTGGCGAGTGATATAGTACATAAAGTCATGTTGGTGAAAGCAAAAGGGCGTCTCTGCCGCCCTCTGTAATGTGACCATTGTAATGGACCAAATCTGATGAATGGCCGTGATTGCACTAACAATTCACACAGAAATCAGCCTGATTACCAGGTATACACAGCAGCGCGAGCTTTAATGGACAAATCTGTCACTAACCATTTTATGCTCGTTCATGGCGGCCTCTTGCTGGTAATGGTAGATTAATAGCTGGCTACCGGT
Organism: Microctenopoma stevenorrisi; assembly: GCA_032270685.1. Lineage (NCBI taxonomy): Eukaryota > Metazoa > Chordata > Actinopteri > Anabantiformes > Anabantidae > Microctenopoma > Microctenopoma stevenorrisi. The sequence continues at coordinate 16,272,709 of JAUMTR010000003.1, read as the reverse complement.
CCACCTCTGATCAGAGGTATTGAATGGTTTTCCTTGGATGCGTTTCCCAGGTCTTGGCCATGTCTGGGCTTGTATTGATTGTCGGCTTGCAAATTTATGGTTATGCTTCTGCAATTTGCACAAAGCTAGATACATTGTTGTGTCTGCTGGCATCAGCCACTGATGCTCTCAAATGCTCTCTTTTTGTGACGGGCACCACTGTTACTTTATACACTGTTCTATGCTGGTCGTGACCTTCTCAGCACTTTGCATGTGCAGTAGGAAACGTTTATTGATAAAGGTTGCTCTGGAGCTTAAAATACATGCTGATATTGCTGTCTGCACGGGGGTGGGGCCAGGCAACTGCTTTGTTGTTTCAGACTATCAAACGCACAACGTCCAGGCTGTCATGCTCAACTTGAGCTCAGGTCAAGACGTTCTTGTCCGAAAGCCTTTAGGATTTTGGAAACTAAAGCCACAGTGTTTTCCTTTGTAAGCCTAGCCTAAGCCACGTAGCCTCAGTTTGGTTTAACCTCAGCTCTGGCTTTAGCCTCACATTTAACTCCCTTCGAACTTGACAACTCCCACTCAGCTCACCGTCCCTTAGCTGTCTCGTTTAGCTACAATGTGCTTGGGTTTCATTACCTCTGCCTTAGTCAAATGGCTGGGAGCGCTGGACTGATATTTCAACTGAGACACAATTAATGAGATGTGCATGGCTGGTTCTCTCGCTTCTGAGCAAAGCGCTGTGAAAGATGTCTGCTGGGAATAAGTAGAGGAGCCAAGAGCAGCAGGAAGAGGAGCGGACTCTTGCTGCAGCTATTGAGGTGCAGCAATGCTAGAAGCACCAGAACAAGCGATTTTATGTTTTCTAAGAGACAAATATAAAAACATGAGGGAACTTTGAGTTAGCTGCACTCATTTTTTTGTGTGTCAGATGTTTCTTTCAGTTAATGGATTAAATCTAAATCTAACTCAAATATGCCAAATGTTACAAAATAGAAAATATTCATTCCAGATTTTTTGATTTGGTTTCAGATTTTTCACCTGGTTTTCGAAATAGTTCCAGATTATTTTCTCCAATCTTTTAATCCATTCAGTTCTGCACCTCTAAATTCTACTATGATGTATTAATAAGTTATGTGCAAGAAAATAAAGTAGTGAAAATCTGTTATAAAACCTGTCAACAGCAGAAATGTAATATTTGGTTCTAGACGTTTTGGAGCAACACTTCTAACCAATCATGGAATTTCAATGATTTCTTATTGATTAGTAACTTGTATTGTAGTATTATTATAATTTAATAATGAGTAACACTTGAAGGACTTTGCAGAGCATGGAGGAGTATGGCAGATGGTAGAAGAGCACGGTGGAGCAGGGAGCGGGAGGGCTTGGCACAGCAGAGAGGACTTTTTTTCTTATTTTAATGCTAAAGGAGCTGTTAAAAAAGAAATTATGGCAAATATATGTTAATAATAGTAATAATAATATATTAGTACATCAAGTATATTTGGTTTTTGTAGGATTTATTTAATAAAGAAATGTCACGAAAAAGGAGGAACAAAAAATGTTTTTGTATTTATACTTTACTTTACTTTACTTTACTTTACTTTGCTTGGCAGACGCTTTTATCCAAAGCGACTTACAAGGAGCTAGCGCTGTGTGTCTGGCTTAGAGACACACCTGGCAGGGGATGGATTAGGAGTCAGACGGGGTTCGAACCCACAACCTTCTGCATCCCAGTCTGACGCTTAACCCATTATTGGCTGCATCTTTTGAGTAAAACATTCCTCATCATATGTTTTGCGGTCACAGGTTTGATTGTGTAAAAAGTTGAATATTGTCCAAATTGCTCTCCGCTATTCACAACCAGGGATGAAGGTTGGCTCTGATTTAGTAGATTTGAAACTCAAATGCAGCACTGAAACATTACTGAATATTTTTGGTTCATTTTTTTTGCATAATAATGTGTAATTGCGGCTTTGGCAGTACAACAGCAGAACTGTGTTTAGACACAGTATTCTGGCCCCGGATCAACATTTGTTTTCACTTTCACCGCTTTACAACCTGCTTCGTTGAGTCAGAGATAACCTTTAGCTCAGCCTCACGCTTGTTTAGCCTGACTGCTGTTAAGGTGTGTTTTCTGTGTTTGAATGAGTCAGTGGAATAGTAAAAATGTTTAAGAATTTTTTTTTTAGTGTATGTTTATTTCATATAGTTCACAATTTAAACATGTTTGGACGCCAGCATTAGTTAGCAACACATACACATGACCTTTAGCTGCCATCCCATTATCACCTCCCTACACTTGGCAAGTATGTGCATCAGTGGTGTGTTTAGCACCCAGACTTTCACAGTAATCATTTAACGGAGATGCAGCACTTTCTATTATTTACCATTACTACAGCACAACAGTTGAGGTGGTGAAACACAGACTTTGAGTCTATGTAGGTTTGTGGACACAAAGCAGCTTTGGGGACTCATATTTTAACAAAAGACTCCCAGAAACATCTCTCAGATATGTGGCTGATACGATCTATTGAAATGATTTACACATATAATGAACAGAGCGACAGATGAATAATCAAATTGCAGGCAGGTGGAGTTTTGGCTGGATGTATCAGCTAGGGGCAGCTGTTTACCTGTCTGCGGTGAACACCACTGGTCTTGGTGATCCCTCACCACACAGAATATGGTCACAGTTTATGCTTAATGGAAAAACAAGGATTGTTTATTGAGATTAGATGCTGTCCTTTTCCACATGTCAGAGGTTCTTGTTTAGCAGGAGCTCAGAAAAACAGGCCACATGCGCTACCCCATTAACCACGTAAAGTGTGATTAAATTCTGACATGTTCACCAATTCAGGCCCAAACTGGGTTAACTTGACGACAGTAGTGGACAGCAGATGCCTCCTATATTTTCCAACTCAGAGCTGCCATGCTAATGATGTGCAGTGGGTGGTGATGCACTGAGGCATTAAACATGCCTCCGCCGCGGTGTGAGAACGCATTCTCACTTTCCTGGATTCTCACAGATTACATAAAGCCACGTCTTCAATGTGTTACACTGTGAAGTGTCATCCTGAAGAGCATGCATACGCTTCACAGTCCCTTGTTTTTTCTCATTTTCACAGACTTATTTGCTCATACGTCTCAGGTCGCAGGTCTGACATTGACAACGCTGTCAAAGATTACCGTCAGGCGATCTACCCAGCTAGAGTGTAAGCCTGCACCTCCAAGAAAGACTACTGGAGGCAATGATGGCTTAAACATAAAGGTCTTACGTAGTGGTTAAGCTGCTCAGTAATTGGCAAAAAACACCCTGTTACTCCAGCTTTTCCTTCCCTTGAATTCTTACCCCTGTTGTTGTTTTCCCTGCTTGGGTAGCTTGACTGAAGCAACGTGCTAGTGGGTGACAACATGTAGCGAAATATGGTTAACATGTTTCATATGACACTTCAATTTCCTCTGTGTCAATCAGTGCAGCTGCTATATCTCTCTTATTGCTCTGCGAGACTGACAGCTCATGATAGATGTTGTTCTCAGTTAGCAGCAGAAATGTGTGATTACAACGAGGAGCATGCAGATACGCACATAGTGCAAATGCGAGTGAGACTAACAAACACCTGTTTGTTCCACAAAACCTCCTCCCTAACAAGTTATTTAGGTCATGGCTGAGTCCAGAAACAAGCTGAAAACACTTGGAGAAACAAAACTGACTTGAGATTCAGAAAATTGCTGCATAAATATGGAAATCTCACTCTGATCTTTCCAAACCCCATCTCTGAGTGTATATTAATTCTGGCTAAATTACTTATTTTTGCAGTGCACAAAATAGCAGCCCCCTTGATTTATGTCACTGCAGCTGGTTCTGAATTAATCTGAAATTCCCTCTAAATGACTTTTCTTTACAGTAAAGTGTGTACAATCAGTGCATACAGGTGATGGCCTGTGGCCTCCCGTGTGCCTGCTTTGGCCTTGGAGAAACATAAAAATAAAAATGGTGCTTCCTGGAGAGACAGCCGGCGGCATTGCTGAGTCGACAGCCCCACAGTGTCCTAGAGTAGTCCATTAGCTCTACCTGCCCCTTTTCTCCACAGGATCCCCACAGCACTAAATGAAGCCAGGCATATTTTCATCTTCCTGACAGCCTGGCTGCGGTTGCAACCAGGGGAGATGGAGGTCTGTGTCAGCCTACACATTCTGCCACATTTCTGTTGGCAGGATTGGTCCAGATGCTGATGCACACACCATTATTATTCATGCAGGACTTTTGTTTCTCTCTTAGAATTCATTACAGTGAGGAAGAAATGCGCATTTTTACTTTGGAGAAGAATTATGTTGTTGAACAAAAAAAATGATGCAATTTGTTTAAATTCAGTAGAATACGAACCACTGTTTTGTGCCATTTTTCGGCCATGATAAAAAAGGCAAAATTAAGTATTTGCAACTCTTTGCACTGAGTAACCCAAGTTAGCTAGTTAACCTCTCAGTTTAAATACGATGTACCAGCCTGAAGCCACTGTATCTAAGCAACATCAAACATAGTGGTGTAACAGTAGTTGAGGAGATTACACTGCATATATGTTCACAAACCGCCTACACGGTGTCTACTGAAGCGCCACACTGCAGAAGCAACGCCAGTCTTAGAAAGTTAGTACACGTTCCTGTTGTTAAGGATGGAAACACCAGTTTTCAAAACAGGCTCATTCTCTGGTCATAAGACGCTGCTTTGCATTTCCTTTTGGATGACTTAGTATAATTAGTTAAATTCTAATAATTCAAAACTTGCAACGGTTACTTAACAGCTGTTTTGATATTTTTGACAAAATAAAATGAATGTACTTTCTTCCTATCTTGAGAATTAAAGCCCTAAAACTAGTGAGTGGGCTTTGAGTTATCATGTCAAATATTAAGACTGAAATAGATAAAATGTATTAATTAGTACAGCTCTAACTTATCATACTCGTTATGTACGAAAAGATCATTCTACACTGTATATCATGTTTTCTAATATATTCTGCAACTCTCTGTGCTAACACATAGTCTTTCCATCCTTCAGTATTATGAAAGAAGTAATAAAAGTAGTCATGAGTTCAGCTTTAACATTACACTCACAAAGAAAACGGATACTCAAACATCTCCAAGTAACAAATGTGCCTGCGTGTGCAGTCATGAAGTGCATTGGACACATGCTTCTTTAATGAATGAATGGTGTTGCAGAAAGTAAAGCCATTAGAAACATGTCAGTAGAAGTAACTGCACACGAAAGAAGAGTTGACTACATGTTGTATATGTATATGGCTCCTTGTATAAATGTTGTTCATATACATAAGCTCCTTCATTGCCATTTAACTTTGCGCTTATATAACTCCACAAAGAATTGTTTTTCCTTAGCTCCGCACATTAAGGGCTAACTGAACCATCTGCCTCCGGAATAGCTCTGCCTCTGAAAAATGTTTGTAGAACAAAAACTCCAATCTGCAGAATGAATGCTACCCCATAATGCTGGCTATACCTGGAGTATTTATGTGCGTTTTGAAGCTGCAGATGCTGGGGGAGAATGCTTTGCGAGGTGTGGAGGAGTTGGCGCAGCAGCTCAATCTTAAACCATGGTGGCCTATACAAAGCAAACCACCTACTCATGTTAGAGATACATTTAAATGTGTGCCAAATTACTTACTGAGAAGGTGAAAAGAAAGGAATATGGACAGGCAACGACCATACATTCACTCTTTTGTAAACCGTCACAGATAGAAAAGTGAAGCAAAACAATAAGAGGCATCTTACCACTGATGCACTACCATCTGCGGTTCTTACATGCAGGTGCAAACAGTTTCACAAAGCAACTTTCAGATGTCTAAAAAGCCACATAAACTGACATCCACTGTTTCTTTCCACTCATCATGTAAGCTGTCGATAAAGTGAAAGAGTTTCACTGAGCACATCTCCCTCCGTCCTCCCCTCGCCCACCTCATTCTGTTACAGCTTTAATTTCCTCCATCCTGGTATTGTTTGGAGTCATGGCAAAGTTATTGAGTCTGTGCGGACGCAGGTGCTCTGAGCCAAAGTGTCATCGCCTCTGGTGTGTGGCCGATAATGAGACTGGGTGAGCAGCATGAATAACTCTGTGAACTCTTTTCATTTCCTTAATCTCTGCCCCCAGGCCAGTCCAGCAACACTAAGTCTTTCTTTTCCATCAGTTTGCTACTTGATCACACGTATCGCCTCCTATGAGGGGTGGGATAACCAAGGGAAGAAAAATCCACTGCCCCTCGAGAAAAGAAATGCTTCTGTAATTCAATATATTTAATAAAGATGGTGAACAAATCTCTTTGTTAAGCTTAATGTAGGGTAATTAATTGCAGGATCTTGTGCGACTTCAAGCTTGCAAGCAACTTGTGACCTCTGGCTACCAGACCACAGCCCGGGATTCTACAAAGTAGAAAGAGCCTAACACAAGTTCTTTGTTTTTTTTTTTCCTCATTTAATTCTTGTTGTTCTTGTCACCAAGCTGGCTCCTCATCATGGTATCCCCTTTCATAAAATCCCAGTTTGATGTGCTTCCCAGGGATGTGGTAAGCGCTTGGCAGTGCCTGCTGGGTGACTCAGCGAACATGGATTCACAAGGCCGACACTATCGCTCCTACAGCAAGGGCCTGAAGCGAGGCTAAGCACTCACAATTGATTTAATCACTTAGAACAGGAGGAGAACATAGAGAGGCTCCGTTCATGTCTTTTACTGCTTTTAAAAGCTGGGCCATGTGCAAAAGGTTAATCAGATACGGTGACCTACTACAGACTGTGCTATCTAAGAGGCTAGGGTTATTTTCAAAAAAGACTGCAGATAAATCAATCAATAATGCCATCTATTCGGTCACTCTAACTGAGTAACATAGTTTGCTATGCCAAATGTACAAAACTGTAGAGAAGGTGATAATGCAAATGCACAAGCATGATGAGGTGAAGACAGATGTAATGAACATTTTAACACAAACCTGTGGCTATGTTGGATATTTTTAAAGTATATCAGATGAGGAACGGCCGAGCTCAATTAAATTTAATTAATATGTATTTGTATAGTGCCAAATCATAACAAAGGTCATCTTAAGGCACTTTACATAGCAAAGTTTAGCAAAATATAAGAGTATCTATACAGAATAATGGAGAAAACCCAACAGTTCCATTTGAGCAATCACTAGGCGACAGTGGCGAGGAAAAACTCCCTTTAACGGAAGAAACCTCCAGTAGAACCAGGCTCAGGGTGGGCAGCCACCTGCCTCAACCGGTTAGGATTAGTGGACAGAGAAGAGAGAAAAGAACAGCAGGTAACAGAGATCAATACACTAACAAGGAGCAGCAGACGAAGCACTGGGCAGGTTGGTAAGAGCAGCTGCTACAAAGTGAAATCACACAACTCCCAGAAAGGTACAGAAAGAAAGAGAGAAAGAAGGACGAAGCACAACTAGGGGAGAGAGAAGACACAATGTTAACAACATCTAATGATGTCATGATAGTGGACTGAGAAAGAGAGTAATAGAGAGAAAAAGAAGAAAGGTCCCCCAGCAGACTAAATCTATAGCAGCATAACTAAGAGATGATTCAGAGCTACCTGATCAATCTCTAAGCTTTATCAAAAGGAAAAGTTTTAAACCTAATCCTAAAGGTAAAAGGTGTGTCTGCCTCCTGAACTTCCCAGTCTACGTTTGGAAACTCTAGGAACCACAAGTAGACCAGCACTCTGAGAGTGAGGTGCTCTGCTGGGATAATAAGGTTCTATCAGGTCTTTAAGATATGTTACGGAGATTTTTTTATGTAGTGGTTAAAAGATATATCCTGATCAAAGTGTTAAAGGCCAATGCAATGTCACCTAAGATTGGCAATCTGATTGATAGGCTCTTGAGGTGTCCTAAAGCAGGACACTAAGGGCCTGATTTATTAAGATTCCATATAATAAATAAAAAATTGTGTGTGCAGTCTTGAAAATGTATTGATGGGCGTTTTGATGGTGAGTTGCAAACACTCTCTTGTCTTTAAATGAGTATTTTGCATGTTTCACTGGTGTCTGTCACTGAGGATTTAGAGAAAGACCAGCATGAACTCAGCAGGAAGTTCGATCTAGGGGAATTAAAGCGGTTAGTTGGAGAGGTTAATAATCACTTTGATGAACTACAGCAAAGAAATCCCAGTATTGGAAAGGCTGTTTGGCTTCATTTAGTGCGTCCTGGGTGTACACATGTACACACCTGCTAATGTATTGAGTGAGATGACTTACTTTTACAGGGAATTCAGGTGAAACCTCTTTATTGTGGTGTTCTTCAACTCATTGTTGTTGTTTTTTGGTCAATGATCTATTGTCCAAATATTTGTGAGTGAAGAATGAGGAGTCACATTTTCGTCCGGATGCGTCAAATGTATTATCTTAATACTGGAGTTGGGGGGCACAGTAACTGCTATGAAGGGTATGAAATGCAAAAGACCCCCAACAATGGCATAACTCTACAATGGCGCTCCCAACATCTCTCAAATATGATCATTAGACAGATGATCTGTTAGCACGAGTGGTAAACACACATTTTTTAATTTCTCATTTACATTCAATCTGGTCAAATAACACAGGTCGTCCATGCACCAGCAGGTTGCACCTGCCTTTTTAAAGGTATTAAATTCAGATGCTAATTGCTTTCAGGCTTGATTAATCACAGTGCGTGTGTTTGGGAAAAAATAACTCACTTTGCATAGAAGGTGAAGGTGCAAAATCTGCAGCATGTTCTATTCTGCTCATTGCAAAGATGCAGTCTTCAGTGCACACTTCTAGTAGATCGTAGGATTCTTTGCAGACGCAAACCTTTATTATCAGTATATGAATTAAACAATGGCAAAAACAGGAAATCTGTAAGTTCCCTTCTTTGATAAACATGTGTACTGTATTTTGTTTACTCATCAGTGAATTTAGTCATTAATGAAACATAAAACATTAGTATTATTACTATGGTAACTTGCAGGCTAAGATGAGAAACGATTTACAATTAGCAGTGATGATTAAACAGTTGACAGTTGCTAGTGTACAGCATCAATGAACACTTGCCAGCTATTTGGAGTATTTTTCATGAAATAGGTCTCAGTTGTTAGGAAAATTACCCAGCTGTTATGTGAATGATGTTACAATTATTTACAGCTGTAATTGTTCCATCTATAATTTTACAGCTTCCCTGCCTCAAGGCACACTTTTAGTAAATCTGGGGACTTAAAAATAAGAGAATTTAATATTTAATGTTTTAATATTCTGTTATTTTCCAAACGAATATACAATGCAAATGTTTCTAAAAGGGGTTACAGGTTCTGGGATTGAATTACTGTTAGTGTAAGCCAGCACAGGAAAGCACTGAGATACGGGGCATGGCTGTGGGATTTGCCCAGTTTTAGAGCTTGATAAAGTAGTTTAGAAAATGTCAAGTGTTTTACAGAGGTCTCAGTTTGTAGCCGTGAAACACGAGGACAGCCCCTCGACATAGACACTATGAGAGGAAATGTGAAAGTGCGTTCCCATTTCTTATTATTTATTTAGTCAGAGCACACTCTTAAGCAGCGTGACCTTTAAGTGCAGAGCTGATTAAAGTGGCTTATGTAGGTATCAGCAGGCCCTAAAGTGGTTCATTCATACCAAGATTGGCAAAGATGATCCCCGGTGTCAACCTGTAAAACCAGATGACATGCCATGGCCTAGGAGTCACTGCACGGCAAAAACAATAAGATAAGAAAATGTTCGAAAACAATACGGGCTTCTTTCCTGGCAATTAGTCTTGACTGAATCAATGAGCGGTTGGATTGTCATGTTTTTCAGCATTGTCATTGTTCCAAATTATATTGCTATTGCTTGACAAGTCATTTCTGGGATATCAGATTTGTTAAGAAAAGATCTTTACCAGGGGTCTTTCAAATCCACTGCTTGTGGTAGAAATGTAGCCTTGCAGATTAAGTGGCTTAGCTTCGTGTTCACCTCCATCTTTGGAGACATTTCAATGACGATACAGGCTGAGACATTGTTAAAAGGGGAGGGGTGGTGGTGTCCGTTTACCCAGGAGAGAGCTGGTGTAATCCATCAGCCTGGCTGCTGCCCGTTCAGCACAGTCGGCCACAGCTGCCTACTCCTAACCCCCTCTCCTCCCCCTTCCCCTCTCTATCAACATCTCTCTTTTTATCATTCTCTGCCTCTTTAAGATCGTTGTCTAGCAGTATTGTTCACTAAGTGCTTCATAATTCATTCAACCATCTGCATTTGACCTGAACATTAACAAAAGCTTGGGGAGAAAACATACAAATGGTCGCTGTTAAGTGATGCATTATAAACCATAAGCTAGTTTGCAGTAGGCCTCCACATAACAGAGCAGCTGTACTCAAATAGATACCATATCCTTTATTTGTTAGTCATACAAAGTCATACATCATCTGTTGGTCCTTAGCAACCTTGTCTGTGGCGCTAGAAAAAAAGGACGTTTTTTTGTTTTTTTTGTAAAAAAAGCAAATTTTTTCCAGCTGTAGATGGAATTTTTGTTTTTTCTCAAAAATGTTATTATTATTATTACTGAATAAAGTAAAATTCTGGACTTCTATGTTTGTTTGATTATTATTCAACTTTTTATCTGTGCTACAATTTTACTTTTGCAACTTATTACCAAAGCTAGCAACACACTGCAATAGCATGTAAAGTAGTTAACAATAATAAATCTATAAAGTCTGTTGTATGGTAAAAACTCTGGTAAGTAGTTAATCCTATTTTAATTCTAAGTTAATTATCTATATATACAATAAAACAAACAAAAGTAATACTAATTATGCTGTAGGAGCTAATTAGCGCAAATGTAATTTCAGTAATGAATTAATGTTTCATTGGCTAATGTTTAGCATCCTAATGTGCTTCTGTAGATTAAACCTGCCTCCTACCATCTGTAACGTTTATGGGCTCCTGTCCCAGTCATAGCCTACAATCCTGGTTCTTCCTGTTAAACTTAGTACAGGTGCGCCATTCTTTGTAGGCTCAGCCTACGAAGTGAAAGGTGCACAGAAAGTAAACGTGAACAATGCTTTTAGTGTGTATGCCTGGAAATAAGAGAGCAGTGTGTATCCATTTCTTGTCCATTCAAGGATATCACTTACTGAAACTCTATATGCTGTCAAGGGACACTGAGCAGGCGCTGAAGTACTTTTCACTGTTGTCCAAACTGTGTCCAAGGCTGTGAGGAGTATCTGTGCGCAGTAATATGAAATGCCTTTCTTCATAAAACCCTGTAAGGAAAGTAAATCAGATGACTACAAGTTAAAAGGTGATCTTACACAAAATTAACTCGACTTGGATGATTCAGACAAAAGCTTAATCTTGAGTAATTTGTCCTCTTTTTTTACTGAGGTCAAGTCTCCTGCAGACAAAATGATATGCTAGTGAAAAATATCCAATATAAGACAACTTATTATGAAGATCTATGAGCACCAAAGGAAATGATCACAGTAGCTGTATTAATATTTGATCACTGCAAAATCATTTTAATCTCCTTTTGTAATTAAACTTTGAAACCGTCATGAAATGAAGGTTTGGCAAAAGAAATGTGGAAAATATCACGTAACTATTTAATTAGTTCCCAAACTCATTAGTGGATTTTTGCATATACATTGCCTTTAACTCTGTTGATTTGAAAGGTGATGACATAAGGGCTCATTCTAGCTCACACAAAGGAAAGAAAATTTACAGTTTTAATGTCCTTTGTGTCAGATCTGAATAATTAAGCTAAAAGCTAATAAATAATTACTTATTAGCTACTGAAAAGGGAAAAAAACACAGGATAGGGAGGTGGATATGCACTGCAGTGGTCTCTTTTCTCCTCCTTATGCTCAAAATCCTGTAGCAGTCTCAGTAGGGACAACTTGTCAGGGCACAGGAAAATAAATGTGTAAAAAAGTGTATTCAACAAACACAAAACAGAGCTGTTGGTTTTTCCTCCCCTGTGGCGCTGAGTTCATGGTCAAAATATTTTTTTCTCAGCATAGCATCTATAAAGTGTAAGCTCGAGATTTGTCCCGCTGTGTATCGTGGAGCTCAGATCATGGCATCTTACACATTATCAGTTGTGACATTTTACATTTTCAGCAGATGCCTTCATCTTGACTGACTTTAGCCACATCACAAAAAACTTCACAAGCAACCAAAAATAAGGAGCACAGAGGCTCTGGAGTCTTAGCGTTGTTAAAATATTCATGTGACCATAGAAAGATCATGTAAGTGCAAAGTGGAGGGAAGAAGAAAAAGAACTAAAATAAGAGCTAAGGAAGGATAGAAGGGATTTTTCCCCTCATAGGAGACATATCATCCATGCAACGGGCCTCAGCATCTCTGTTAAAGAAGCAGAGAGTCACTCTATCATCTTCAGAGCCTTCTGAGACTCATTAGGACCTCCCTCATAACAGTAAAACTCGTCATGGTCCACTTCCTGAGATGTAAGACTGGAATTTCTTTAAGGGATCTGGGTGAGCTTCAAAATCTGTGACCCCAGCTTAATCAAGATGTTATCTTTTACAGCTTACGTCTTGTTTTACTTAGCTTGTATGTTACTGTACTTACTCTCCAAAAACGGTCATCTGCACTTGAGTGGGTCAAACTGAAATACATTATCATGGAATACATACTTTCTTTAAGGCAATTATGATTTCTTTACAACCCGTTTCATATGATGCTGTTATCTGTAATGGGATTACAATATTAATGTTGCAGGGTGCAATGAGAATGTGGGAAGGGAGCTTTACTGTGGTGGTCATTGGTGTTGAAGGAGTAAGTGGTGACAGTTTTTCAATGTCATCAATTTATGGCATTCAGCTGTGCAGTATATTCTAATTAATGAGGTAATATGCATTCAATTCACATGAAACATTATCTAAACATTGTTACATGGAAATAGTGGTTAGAGGTAGGCAAGTCCGGTCCTAGAGGGCTGCAGCCCTGCTTCTTTTCCAACCATCCCTGCACTTACAGCTCAGGTGTGTTCAGGCAATAAGAAGCTGTAAGTGCAGGGATGCAGGTATTTTAGTTTTTTTTTACATCAAAACATTAACTATTGTTACTTACTGAAGAGAGAAGTGTGTTGCAGGGATGGAGTTTTATAGATTACAGCTTGTGTGATATTTGTATTATTAGTTTGTGCCACCTGCAAGTAACTGTGTTGCAGACCAGTTTGTTAGTGACAATAATATGCCACTTTGCCCTCCCTTAGGGCAACAAATTTTATCTTGACAGTAGTAAGTTAGATCATTTCAGGCTGAGCTAGGATGCACTGCTTGTGTGTGATCTCCAGAATATTCTGCAAAAAAAACTTGTGTTAAGTTAATTCACTCTCCTGTATTGACTCTGCATCAAGATCCACAACCTGAGAAGTGCAAGTAATACATCTCAATACATGAATCATCTACAGGGGGGAATTTTCCACTGTTAGTAGGAGCTGGGATGCTGGTGGCAACGGGATGTTGGTGGTATCAATTATCAATGTTTTTATTTTTAACTAAAACTACCATATTGAGTCATTGTCTTTGACACAAATAAATGCTGTAGATGAAGATGTTTACTGAAGTGAGTTAATATTTTTTGGCATATTGCGATGCCAGTTGGAGTCAGCATGTTGTCCTGCATATGTAAAGAATCTCGTACATCAAGGGTATGTGTGCAACAGTCAGAGCTCACAGACACTGCAGTGAAGATTGAGACATCAAGAAATGAGTCAGAGATATTTTGATATTTGCCTTGTGGACCTAAACGAAATAAAACTATTTTTGTGAATCTAAATTACGAAAGATTTGCTTGTGCATCGTAACTTCTTGATGATCTGATTCTACAATAAAAGTAAGAAATCTGTAAAACCAGATTAAACTAAATTATGTATATGTACTGATACCCATTTACATTTGGAAAGGTAATTTATGGCAGATGTAACCAATACTTGTCCATAGGGGCCACTTACTGCTTATTTTTCATCCATCCTTGCATTTACAGCATCCGACTGGCTGAACACCTGATCCAGGAAATGATCAGTGGCTGGGGCAGATATTGTTGGAAAACAATAAGGACAATTGCCCTCAGTTTAATGGTCAGCTTTCATGTTACCATATAGTGAAGTTTCAAAAGTTCTAGATCCTTCCCATAATGCAGCTTGTGTTTGTAACCACACAATTTCCATGATACAACACCCCCAGAATAAAAAAAAAGCCAAACCTTTATCACAGCTGGAGAAAGGTGTGAAGAATTTAAATAAATCTAATAGATGATATATTCAGTGTACATGTAGTGTGTGATAATGTATTCAGCTGACTGGGCTAATAATCACTAAAACAAAACGGTCAGATAATCTGTGCTAATAAAACAACAGAGCGTGTATTTGTGGAGCTGATCCATTGCGTTATTGCCAGCCGCTGGCAGACACCGTCTCTGCTCCCTCTGAAATAAGTGTACCTCCACTGGAGAACATCAAGTGCCTTATTTCATTTGCAATATTGATCTTTTTCCTTCTTGAATTGTTTGATGCTGAACACCATGAAGAGGTGACAAACTGCAATCTAATTGATTTGGCCCTGCTAGGGAACAGAGGTTGACTGAGCTTGTTGCGATCAGAGGCCATGCGACACTGGAAGGCAGCGTATTAGCTCAACGCCATGTTTGAAGATGTTCGAAAATAATATGCATGTGATAATATTGTAACTGCTCATTCTCCCTTTAATGCTTCTCTAATGCAGGCTGACTCAGTGTGGAAATGAATTTCTCTATTTACTAGGATCTGAAACGTGTGTGTGTGTGTGTGTGTGTGTGTGTGCATGGATCCAAACCGGCGTAGAAGCCTTTTTACAGGCACTCGCACGCATTCCAGCATTTGTCTGCAGTTTTAATTGACACGCGATAAGTAATTGAAGTAAAAAATGAAGGTGGTCTGGTCATTATGAGTGATGATGATTCAGTGTATTTTTATAATGCAGCCCAAGATGAGTCCTAGATAATGATGTACATTAAGCTGCACAGTTTTCATTTTCATCCTCAAATCCCCCCTCCTGGTCTGTCGCCCTTTCACAGCCTAATGACAGTTTTATGGGAAACTTCATTAGGTGAAGGGATGTCGAACCGATAAACATCAGCTTATGTTAATTGTGGGATAAAGTGGCCTTGCTGTGGCTCCTGCATGTTGGGGTTGGGGTGTGACCAGACAGATGATTTATTAGTAATTGACACGCAGTCGAATCTCTGCAGCTTTGCGCTTTTCATCTCCCCCTATTTATTCAGGACATACTATATTTAGTGGGGCCGCATGTTTTTGTTTGCACACAGTGGTCTGCAGATAGCCTAATGAACAGAAAGGATTACGTGCTGTGTTGCTAATGTTAAATTCATCACTCCTTTTTCAGCCCTATTTATCACTGAGCCATACTAGGTGCATTTGGTCGCACTGTAGGCTTGCGATATACATGCTCTTTTACAAATGTGTGCACATAGACAAGCTTGTTTTTCCATGCCTGTGTAGGTGTATTCAGGGTAGCAGTGTTTCTCCTCCAGGCAGCAGATTGAGGTTTACTCGTCCTTGCTCCAAACCAGAATACACTCTTAATTTTATGTATTTTCAGATCTGTGTGGTGCAATGTGGATAATTAAATTTTCCACACCTTAATATGTAAAACCGATCAAATCAGAAAATATATGTCTGCATTGTGTTGTCTACTCCTCATCCCAAGTCACATTTTCTAAAAAATAAAGTTTGTCAGATTGAAAGAGTTAAAGTTTTTATTTAGATAAGTATTTAGTGGTGGTCAGTAAATATAAGATGCGTTAGGTCAGCTGAGTCAGTCTGTTTCAAGACGTTGTAGAGGTTGGTAGAACAATACGTAGTTTAAAATGTGATGTGTGCAAACAAATAGTCTGTAAGTTATGTTTTCCTGCAGGTGCAATGCTAGTCTTGGTACAAATGCGATTGTGGGCAGATGCTGTGTCCTCGTCTGGTCCAAGCAGTCCTACACTGGATGCTGGGTACGCATGGTAGGGTATGTGCAGTTTAAAGCAAGTTGCCTAGTGCATTTGAGCACTTTAGGACGTGTTTTAGTAAAGAGATTATGCTTTGGAGGAAAATACATTGACCAGTTTACTGTGGTTACTAAAGAGCAAGACTTTTAGGTTACATTTTTTGTCTTGTCAGTCCAGTTCCACCCATGGTAACTACTAGTGAAAACCAATTATTAACACAAACTAACTCAATATGCTTTGCAGATGCCAAAAGCAACATAATGTGTCTGTGTTGTTTCATAAAGGTGAGGTTTCAATAGAAAGTGCATTCTTGAAAGTCCACAGGCTGACCCTGCAGCTTTTAGGAAACCTCAGAGCAGTTTGATGGTTTCTAATCCTATTGTGTGAAAACAGAATATTTTATAAAGAGAAATATTTTGAATTATGTATGGGAGAATATTATTAACCTATATAAGATTTTTGAGGATCAAAATCATTCCATATTCAGCATTTTTAGGCTACAGTTTTGAATGTTCTATAAGTTTACTTGAACCTCTCCCCACTGCATGTAGCATAGTCAGCAACTTATACATCGTATTTTATTATAATATTCATACATACACTATTGTTCTGATGACAAGGTCACCAAGCATAATTACAATTTCAATTTCTATGAGTTCCTGTAATAAATATGCATTATTTTATTGTTTGTCTCGTCTATAATAAGATGAAGGAAGCGGTGCGTCTTCTTTACCATCAGACAAGCAAGAGATGGGTCACAGCATTCATTCGGGTATGGCTAAAATGTGATGCCCGCACAAACGCCTATCCTTTAATGTCTCTTGGATTCTAGGAACATCATTGCACCTGCCTCCCTGAAGTGCACAGTGAAAACGTTTTTTTTAAAGACCAAGTTTCTTCAGGCTTAAAGCCAGCATCTGACGTACTTACTCACCTCTCTTCTCTCTGTTTCCAGACCTTGCTTTTACTTCCTGCTCATTTAAACCAAGTAACACCACAAAAACTAATTAAACTTCTGCATACTTGCTAAACATCTTAGAAAACTTCCATCTTTTACACTTTTGCTGTTTGATGCAGCTGCTCATGATTTCATGCATAAGGGGCAAATTTGTGCAGCAAAATCCTCTGGCAGGTTGAGAACACTTTGATAATCTTTTTGTGAGCACATCTTTAAATGAACAGGTGCCAACATAAACGCACCCTGCAACTATCCTAATGATAAGCATGCAACCCAGGCCTAAGTATAAGGAATACTGTCACACGAAGTGGAGGCCTGTAGCAATTCTGGCATCTTTGAGGTAACTCATATTCTAAAAGACCCTAAAAAGTAATCTTGTGCACTTTGAACATCCCCGCCACCCAAGGGGATCTTCAGGGAACTTTAATGTTCTTACACAGTCATTGTGAATTCATGGCTCACCCTGAGGGTGACAAGAGCATCGCTGAAAGATCCAATGATTTGTGCTGTGAGAATGTTTCATTGTATTTGTGTAATGCTGTAGCCGTCACCTCTGAGTTCAGTGGATTAGGATCATATGCTACCATACATGTCCGTAAGAAGACAAGAGTTAGACTTCCACAGAGCTCGGCAGAATGGAATACCAGACTGACTAGATGTATTTATGATGCTTCACAGGCCGGATGCTGAAATGAAAGAGGCACCACTCGAGGGGCTCTCTGTCTTAATCCATGGACATTATCTCTACACTATAAGCGGGTCTTGGCTCGTTACCTCGCAGTAGAGAGCCAGCCTGGCAGAGTCGCAGTGAGAGAGGCAGAAAGGAAAAGAGAAGGAGGGAGGGCCTCGCCCGGCCGCCGAGAATGTAATCTCCAGATTAGGGGGCGAGACGAATTCCTGCTGCCAGCCTGACCTTGTCAAGGCAATGGAGGAGCCAGAGTGAAATTGAGATTTCAGGACAGGAGCAAGTCAAGACGTTTTTTTTCTTTTTTATTAATATTTTTTTTTGCGTTAGAGTTTCTCTTTTAAGGGTCACAGCCTTGACACAGTGAGTCACACTAAATGTGTGTGGTCACACTGGTAGCACACATGAAATGTGTGTGAAGCAAACTGTTTCTGGCACTGACCATACAGCCTGAAACCCTCAGCAGTCAGTCTAGTGCACTAGTCTTTATGGCACGAGACAACAATGTAGAAAAATGACCAGAGCAGCGCAGTGTGTTCTAATGGCGCTGTTCATCAGCAAACGTGAAAGCAGTGTAGATTTGAGTATTTAGGCGTGGATTAAACGCTGGTTGCCCAGTGTTAAACGATGTCATTGTCTAAATAAAAATAGAAACACAGAAAACGCTGCTCTACTGAAACTGTGTGATCACTTATTATCAGTCTTTCTTTTCTATGTCACTTTATCTTCCTTTAAGAATTCATGGATAAATAAATAGTGTTTAAGAACATTTGTACAGTGCATTGAGTGTGGTATTTCAACTTAATTCTTTCCTCTATTGTTATGATGTGAGGGTATTTTACTCATGCTTGTACCACAATGAAATATCCATAACAGGGCAAGGCATGGGGTTTTGGTTTAAAACGAAATCCGAAGCAGAACAACAGAGGCTTAAAGAAGCGTTATCAGCATCATAGGCCATATTATGAACGCATTTTACCGGGACAACAACACCATCAACATCATATTTGTCAAATGATACGATTGTTATGGTCATGCTGCTCAGCACTAGAATGACGACACCTTATTCCCTCCCAGTTTCACCTACGTGAACGTTTTCTGTTCATGTCCCCTTGTTCATTGTAAATGATTTCAGGGCTTTTACATATGCACAAGAAGTTTTAGTACGTTTTATTATTTAACAGCCCTGCCTTTTTATTGTTTTAACTAACGAGCTTGAACTCTGTGACCCTGGAGTTTTCTGATTGGGTTTATATAAGTATGTTCTGGTGGATAGGAACTAGAAAATGAGAATAATGATGCAATGTTCCCATTTGAACATTTCATTCATTTGACCCATAATTGCAAAACAACAAAATAATGAGTCTGTCCGTCGTGGATGGCAACATACAGCGTGGGAAAACTGCCGATAAACTACGACTGAGCTATTTAGACAAGATATGTTTTTATTGCCTCAGACGCTCGCCGAAGCAGAAGGGAAACTCACCGTCTTCTCATTTTCAGTTCAATTATTTACGCAAGAAAAAACACAGTGAGCTAAACTTTCTATGCAGGTACATACTGTCTGTACTGTGGTGAAATGTCGAGCGCTGCAAATAATAATAATCTTCACATCATACAAATGAATACAGGAAAAGTGTCTGGCTCTTCATTGCTTAGAGAAAACACCAGATGTTTTTTTTTCATTCATTTCCATGCTACCGACCATTCATAGAAAGGTGTCATATCTGTAGGTCTATAACTCAAGGTCTGTGTTGAGTCTATTTAAAATTGGAGAAACAAACTGCTGTCAGAATACCCTTGAACATCCAACGCCACAGTGAGCTGTTGAATAATTAGTGTTTGAATCAGCGCATACACGAGGGACGCTGTAGTTCTCATTAGATTTGTTAGCTGTGAACTTTTGTTTCGCACATATTGTTTACCAAAGTGGCGCCATTAAGGGCAGCCAGACTGTCTTATTAGAGAACTGCTGACCCAGTGCTATTTTTCACATTGGAATTAAAGCAACATTGGCTCTTAACACTTTGATATTATTGGTAATCAGTTACGGGAAATGAAACCAGGATAATTTAAAAAGTAGAAAGCAAACATTCCCTTGTATTGCAATGGAAAGCAATTATTCCCAACAATGTGCCTGTATGAGATTGCTCTGCCCCCTTCCACACAGTGCATTTTGGTTTTTATTCTAACACACAGTTACATGAATGAACAATGAACTGCTCCTTGCAATTAGTTAGCATCTCGTGTACATTGGAATAAAAGAATCAGTGTTAAAGCTACTTTTTTACTTAGCATGGTATAATTTATTAAAACTAAACAAAAATATATATTCAGTTTAAAGAAAATGGAACATCACAAGCAATTTCCAAACATCAATCGTTAAATGTTTTTCCGCAGGGCAGACTTTGATTAGCAGGACAGAGTTTGAGTTCACCTTTGATCATATGATTTTATAACATGTATCTATGTAAGCTTTAAATTCTGTCAAATTAACAGGTACATTCACTACATATCTGACACTTTATCCTGTTAGTTGAGAATCTCCCTTCCATCCTGTCCAATACGCAGCATGCACATACTGTATTTAGGATGTATTTCACCCTTCAACAGGAAATTGGTAGACTTAATGACCCAATTGCCTCCGTTCCCATCTCAGCTCTCCAGCATGCGGCTGAAGTCATGCATAATCCCCCAAAATCTATCCAGCTTATGAATTTTAAATGGGAAGGCCTAAATCACAGAGCTGCTTTTAAGTGAATCCAGAAAAGTGGGCAGCTGGGAGAGTGTCCCATTGTGGGCTTGTTGTCACCCAGGCTGTTTTATATTTTTATTTTTAAGTGTATTGCTAAACCTGAAAAATGCTATTCAGCAACAACAGCAACTTGTAAAGTTATGTGAAGACTAAGTGCAGTTTCAAACCAATGTGCATGAGCTGCTCAGATATTCAAATGTAATCGATGAATGCATTAATGCATCTTAAAGATTGTCATTGCCTGGTTTGACTCTGACTCTCGCCTTTTCGCTTACATATTGTAGAATATGTATGTATGAATGTATGTCCTCTTGTGAGCAGCTGCTGCTGCTGCTGGAACATGCTGTTACATTGCTCTTATTGTAGAGATCCACTCTTTATTTTTTCTTATTATTTTTATTATAGTGCCTAAAAGTTTGCCGTGCAACTAGTCCCACACGCTGTGTAATGTAGGTCTAAATCGGGATTCGTGTGCGTGTCGCAGAATAACTCGTCAATCATGTGGTTCGTTTGTAATTTATTTCTTTAATCATTATTTGTCCCATTCACTTAGTATTGACGAACAAACTGGGGTGTTATGTTCATGTTCGGTCACTAGATGGGGCCGATGCTCTACCACTGATTAAATAATATGTTGCGCCCCTTCATACTGAATTGGCTGTCACTAAATGTGCAATACGATACTCAACCTATCAAGGTAATGTTGTCCACGCCCACCTAATGTAATTGGTTGTGGCGCGTCTGTTGCTAAAATGGCAGACATAGAAACTGTAGCATGCTAATAGCCTTTAGCACTTAGCATGCTAAATAGCAGTTAACAAAATCATAATATTGCAGCTGAAATAACCGAATGAGGGCCTCCTTTCTCAGATGTTGGTTGGGAAAGCTCTCAAATGGGTACAGTTTGCAGTGACACGGGAACTTCAGCTGTGCTGTGTTTACACCGCTGATCACCGGTATGATCACCGTGATCACCGAAGTCTGCGGTGCGGCAGCAGACCGCTGCGGCCGGAGCCAAAAAGCTACAGTTTTTACTTTTTTCTGTTAACTTTTTGAGTGTAGCGTGCCTATTTTACTCTTGTATAGACACCGGAGCAACTGGTGTCTGCACATACCACCGTCAGACATTTTGTACTTTAATAACCTGGTTAACCGACCTCGGCTTACTCCAAGAACCAGGCCTCGAAGCTGCTGCCAGCGGTGCCTGCTTTTTCAGATGCCGGTGTGGGGACCAGCTGCTGATAGACCGGTTAGTTATTTGATGAAAGCATAACGTAGGAATAGATAAATAACGACAATGTGGTCGGACGGTTTACCCGTATTGCATGTGTTTGCGGTATTTTCAGACGATTTCGTGGCTAAAATGTTCACATTAGCATGTTTTAATGACTAACATACAGTCTTTATGTTTTAACTGTTGGTAGAAGTTCTCGGTTTCTTTACGTTATGTCAATGCGGGCCAATCACAGCTCGCTGATGTAAGCTCCCAGATGTAAACGGTGCATGTACATAATGTTGGATTTTCCATCGTAACAATTCCGCCTTACTGGTGGAATTGTTTACGTCAGGGTGGTGGAGAAGGAGTAGATGAGGGAGAGGCCAGAGGGGGATGGGTGCAGTGCAAGTGCAGCCTGTCAAACCTGCAGTTAAAGCCACACAGCGTGTGGAGATTCTGTGGAGTTTGGACAGTAAACTCTGGTATATCCTCAGATTTGGGTTCCAGTGTGTAAAACTATTGAGTTGACATTGTCAATTGCGTTGTACAGGACCAGAGTGTATTAATCAGTTTAAAAGTTAGAAAGGTTGTCAATTCTAATAGTTGGTTTTTAACTGTATTCAAGAGTTATTGGAAAATATATTACATTTAACCTTAGGGTTTTTGTATAGTCTGTGGATTTGTCCTCAGTGCTGCAGCTTTTTTTCCCTTACTTTTACTTCTACTGCCCTCTCTTCTACTTCTACTCGCTGCAACTATATCATTATTGATTACACAACATCTGTACACAATATCTGAATGGATCATCTCATATGGTTTCTTGACATAATTATTTAATTACTACATTCTTTTCCAATGTTATTTGTAAAGTTATAAGATATATTATGTATATTTTGTGATTTACCTATTAAACACTTTACTTCCTTCTTCTTAACTAGAAGTTGACTGGTTTTTAATCTCATGGCATGTCTAGGGGGTGGGAGGGACTGTTCATTGCTCCTGTTTAATTTGGACAATGTACCATATAGGAGCTGCAAATGTGCAACAGTGCAGTTTAAAAAAAAGAGTTTATGACGCTCCACAATAGTTAGATAAAACAACAAATAAAAAGATTTATGATTGAGTCTTATTTTTGTAGTCCCTGTCATTAAAGCAGAGTTAAGTACTTTGCACTTTCACATGCGTCATTAATACTCACAACAAAACATAACTAATTCTTGCAGTCACTGTGTACAACTGACTGGGACTAGTATGACATGAAGCAGAACCTACCCCATGTACTCGCACATGCACACACGCTGACAACATAGCGTGTATATGAGAGAGTGTAGCAGCTGAACGATTTACGTTACTGACAAGAACGAGTACGATCCATGTCATAACATTTAGTCTTTTACTTAGATATCTTCTTTGACAAAGAAAAACAACATAAGTGACTTAAGGTAGGCTATTTAATTAAACACAAAGTACGATGATATGCTGAATTATTTATGTCTATAGGGAATACTACTGAACCCTATGCAAACATAGCATCTCTGCGAGGCTGGGACCCCATGTGATCAAGATATGAATCAAACTATTTCATTTCTTTTCTACACTTCAAATCATTTTCAAGATTTAACATTTTAAAGACAGACTAATTAAATTAGCACCCCATTAACACACAAATGACTCCAAAGTGGCCTCATTCATTTGTGCATTGTGCACATTTGTGTCGAAAGAGCAAACAGCTGTGCTTCATTATTCTCTTGTTATCAAAGTTTATTTGTCTGACATGCAACGCTCATAGCTTGAGAACTAATGAAGCAGTAGTATGTATCGCCTTCTGTCCAAAAGCATTTTTCACAGATCAACATGATAAAAGAGTCTTTGTAAAATGTATTACTGAATTACTTGTGTAACAATTTTATTTATCAGTTTAAAAAATATGAGCCAGGAACGAGACACTGATGAGCATGTGCATTCAATGGGCATTCAAAGTGTTGCATAGCTGAACTGAAGATGAAGTATAGATAGGCGGGCCTTGGGTAAACATAATGCCTCTGGCTGCCTCCTGCCATGGAGGCATGAAAATGTATAGCAAACGTTGCAACTTGCTCCTTCACGACACAAATAGAAGAAAAGGGAAACAACAGGAGTGAGATAAACCCAACGTGTTCCAGCGGCCGTCGATAGGGAACATGCTGTTGCTACTGTACATATTCATCAATATATAGGCCAAGTGGTTCCTCTAGAGTCCATGGAGCCAAATTTAACATCTTAAGTAAATCTTCAAAATTCAACATTACATGCATTCATTTCGTATGAGTCTCTGCTGCTGAGACAAAGGCTCTAAAATCTTTATCAACCCACTGAATTCATTCTTCACATAGCTTCACGAGTCAACATCGCCGCTGATGCGTTTTCACACAGAGCAGCAACCATAAAAATCGAAAAACGAGGCCTTCTGTGATATTTTTTTTCAATGAGTTCCAGGATTTTACGTTGCTGACTCACTACAGGGGTTGTGTTGTGCCTCTCGAAGTAGAATATGCCACTATTCATTATCCATTTGCAGCCAAAAGAGAGGGCTCTCATACAGCTAGAAGGGGGGGGGGACAATAGACACATTGTGCTTGTGTCAGTGATGCATGTTTAAATCTGTTTCTCTTGAGCAATTGGTAATGACTCGGAGGTGGAGGTGGTTCTCACCGCAGTACGCTTCGGCACATTTTCTCCCCCATAAGATGCAGCACAATCGCGATCTTTTGAAAAGACCTGTAGTTAATTTACACCATGTCAGTGTGTATTGCCATGTTCAGAGGGCTATCTCACTGCAAGCCCTACTTTGGCTACTTACCTACACCTGCTGATTGACTGCCATGCCCTGATGGGGCCTTGCAAGTTAAAAAAAGATGTTGCTGTAAGCTTCATTTTTTTTTACAGGATTTGCAGTTGAAACACAATCTCAGTCACAATCTCCCAACACAGAGCTGAATGTTTTGAGGACAACGCCTTGTGGAAGGAGGAAACTCCGTCTTGGCATGTTGCTAGGCGATGCATTAATATTAATGTTGTCTTTTCTCAGAACGTGTGCACTCTCTGCCCCCCTTGGGATAAACTGAAGCTTCAAGATATCTCCATCTCTCTGTTACTTCTTTTTATCCTCGTTAAAACTCATATCAAAGGTTTTAATTACATTCTGTGAATGTAATGCTGCAGAGCTTTGTTGAGAAACCACAATTGTCTTCTTTAGCTTCTAGTTTACCATGATGATATGCTTGACTCATTTCTGACCTAAAGTAATTGAAAAACAGATATGTGGTATCCGGTTATGCTGTGAACATGAATGTGTGTCACTTCATTATAATTTCCGATTGAAACAGGATTTATTTTTGCCTGAATTGACTAACAATCACATCTGACTCAGTGTTTAAAAATCAGTGATAAAATATCTCCGGAGAAGCTAAACCAACATGATTACCATGTTGAAATGTTACTTTCTTTCTTCCATTTAAAATCATTTTGCACTGGAGAAATAAATCTGTAATGGAGTTCGCCCTCTGCCTTACCCTTTCCCCTGCCAGGCTTTTAGCCTGGAGTCTTTATCGTAGCCTCCCTGTACCTCTCAACTGCCCTCTCTGCAAAACCATTTTCCTGGCACTGAAACACAGATGTTATCCATCTGATTAAACGTTCAAGGTTACATCTCCAAATACATCAAAGTCTACCTCTTCCAAAAGAAGAAGCGTGACAGCCAATATTTTTTGTAGCCTGGAGGTGCAAGCTCCAGTGTCCTCCATAACAGTTTTTTTTTCTAAGAACATGAAAGGGACTCTGGCAGATGTCGCGTCTGTACAATTAAATTGGTATCTCTCCTCGAATGACAAGGTATTGTGGTGATTGGGCTTTAGCCAAGCGGTGCGATG
Organism: Microctenopoma stevenorrisi; assembly: GCA_032270685.1. Lineage (NCBI taxonomy): Eukaryota > Metazoa > Chordata > Actinopteri > Anabantiformes > Anabantidae > Microctenopoma > Microctenopoma stevenorrisi. The sequence continues at coordinate 16,247,169 of JAUMTR010000003.1, read as the reverse complement.
AATGATGAGAAGGGATCTAACAAGGTTTGTCAAAAAAAAAGAGCTAACAAACATAAGGTGGTTTGCTAGAACTAAACATGGTAGAACAAATCTGCTGATTACTACCCAGCTGAAATGATCTGCTGTCCATCAGTGCCTGTCAGTGTGTAACACCGTCTCTCTGTGAAAGATTTGTAGTCTCCAGGCCAGAACACAGATAACCCAGAGAATATCATCAAATCGTTTTTTTGCCGTTTTGCAACTGCATACACAGGCTGTGTAGTGTGGGACTGACTAATGACCTCTATTTGGAGAAGTATTTCCTCTTTTTTATGTAAAATAATGCTTATTCTGCAGCACTTACTTATTTAGCAGGAGAAAATGTCAAACAGATTCTGTTTCTGTATTTAATGGCAGCATATTGAACTTTTGTTTTCTGGGCTATTGGATGGACGAAAAGCATAATTTCAAGATGTCACATTGGTAAATTTTAAGGAGCCTTTCGGAAATGACCCGATTGACAGGAAAGAAATATAAGACGCACACACACACACACACACACACTGAAAGCAATTCACAATAACAATAAAAATGGTAGTCATTATTTCACAAAAGCCCGAGTGGACATATTCAAATATGGAGTGGGTATGACTCAGTTAGTAATGCAGGTTTTCTGAAGTCTGCAGGGTGCTTGGACAAAACACTGAATCACCAAGTAGTATCAATGTCTTGCTGGCAGCTGTCCTCAGCAACAATGGTGCCGTGGGTTTAATATTTCAATTCGAAATTTTCAGTCTGTATTATTTGACTATGCATCTAAATCAGAGACACAATGTTCAATTACTTAGCAAATAGTAATTTTTTGTTGATTTACTAAAATATACTTATATTAATAATTATACTTGACCTATCAGTCATTTCAGCTCATCTGTTACGTAAAAAAGCTGTGATGATGGTAGAGATGAGTCACTACCTCCACTGTGTAAAAAGTTCAAAAATGCCAGTACCAAAGTCTCCAAAGCTCACTAACTAGAAATACATGTTATGTTATACATTTATCAAAACTCAAGATTTGGACTAGTAGTTTCCTGCTGTAGCATTTCTTTAGCCTCATCTTAAGCCTTCTTGTCACAGTTAGTCTGATACGGAGACTGAAACCAAAATCAAAACTGGCAACCTGCTATGAAATAAAATGCTGCTCATCAGTGCGCTACTCTCCCAGTCGAGCCAGGCTAGCTAGCTGTTCCCAGGCGTTATGCTCGAATCTGACTCAAGCTGGGTTTTCAGTGAACAGGGATGTCATCAGTGTCAGTCTTCATATCAAAAGCTCTGGTATATTTGCTTCTTTTTATGCCTCATTACTTTTTTCCTTTCTTTTTCGCAGAGATTGAAAGAATTCAGAAGGACGAGGGGAAGGAAGAGGAGAAGTTCATTGACGTCGTCATCAACAAGAACATGAAACTGGGCCAGAAAGTTTTAATACCAGTCAAGCAGTTTCCTAAAGTAAGTGCCATAGTCCCGACACCAGAGAGTTCTCTAAGAATGTGATGCCTATAGATAGAGAATTTTAGATGTGTTATTTCTAGATAATGAAGTCAGCTACAGTAGGTCTGGTTTTTGATTTAAATTCCTTACAACAGCCACTTGACACTTTTTGTTGATGCTTTATGTTATTAGATGTAGCATACTGGAAGATGGTGTACTGAAGAGTGTTGTGTGACAGAATTGGGGTAGAAGTATATTAGGGATGTTCCTTCCTGCCCGAAGAGTAGATTAAGCTTTTTAAATGTTACCACGGTAATTCTTGCTCCTCCTCTATCGTACACACACGTCTCTAGTAGGCTGACCTTGGTCAATGACGCTTTGATGTCTCGGTATATTAATTTGGTCGATGAATATTTATGAGTTCATGATTCAAAGAAATTATCTCACATTGGATTTCATTTTCTTGAGTGTTTAGTAGACATCTTAGACAGGAGATACATCATTTTCCAGGTATTCTTCAAGTGTTTTTCATAAAAAAAATGAATTACAATACAGCGCATAAGTCACGTGGACACAGTCCTAGACAGTCAGCTTCCAATGACCTCCATGTAAAGCTGCTTTGAGTGATAGTGCTGTTGCCACTTCAGAGCACTGCAGTTTCGCCCAACTAAAGGAGCCTTTACCGGCAGTAGCGTTTTTTTTGCAGCCTTACATGCTCAGTGCATGACAAGGATTTCCCTCTGGGAGCACAATGGGGAGTCTGGTGTATAGGTGAGAGGGCCACTCATAGACGGGGACATCACTCAAGTTTTCACCGCAGCCCTCCAGGGGAACAGGACGGCAGTAACTTGCAGTATTGCGAATGGAAATGACAGCCTTAAACTGAACCAGTGTCAGTCCAAAACTACATTTAGTTTCCCAACTTGTTTTAGCCCAGCATCACTGGAATATTAACAACATGTATCACAGTTTATTATGATAGGTGTTGTCCACACACCTTTTAATTTAACACTGTATGGTACGTTTGAGGGCGACCATAGAGCTGTATCAGCTCTGTGAACAACACATCCGCAGCCATCACCTCTCCTCTGAGACCCCTTTTTTACATTTTTAAAAATGTGCTTCATGTGAGGGGGAGAGAGAGAGAAAAGCTCTGGACGATAAGATAAACAGTTTATGAAATATTATACAGTATTATGAAATAGACATTTTTCAAAAGCACTCATAAATCCACACCATTACTCAGCTTGTTGTTGAATTAAATACTATAGCTGTGATGACTAATATGACCTTTTTACTGTCTGCCCAGTCAGCACTCATTTGAAGATTGAAAGAAAGAGGTGACAGAGTTTGCGTGGTCATGCTAATAATAATAATTAATATCCTTTTGGGGAAATTGTTGTGTGGACAGCTGCTAGACCTGTGTCTGCGCTACTACGGGATATCGGTGTCTTGTCCAAAGACACCACGACATGTAGCTTTGTGGATACAGAGAATCGAGCCGCTGACCCCTGGAAGATAATTTTCAGTTTAGTTATGATGAGTGCTACTGGCTCTGTAATTTTGGATAAGAGGAACCATAAAAAAATTCAAAACACCTACATTTACTTGCTATCAACACTCTGTAGGCTGCGTTATCTGCGGTCTGACTGACTGCTTCTGCAGTGAGTCTCAAAAACTCCCCATACGTCGCCAAGTGTTTGTTTTCTAAATGTCGTATTAAATATGTTGTGTTGAACCATTTTAATGAACTTCCTCCTCAAGGTATTTTTTCGTTTCGTAAGTCGCACGTGTTGCGGGACGCAAACTTTATATCACTCCCACAGACGCTGTAAAACTTCCACGCAGCAGACATGTTTGTTTCGCCACAGGGTGTTCATTAGGAAAGGATTCTTACTTTTGCCTCTGATTTGTCATATTTGTGTAAATTTCTATGGTACCAGCAGTCTGTGAATGTTGCTGAATGTGCCTGGTTTTTGAGGCATGAGCTTACAGTATGTAACTGAAATGTAGTGCTTGTATTTCTGTGTGTAGTCCAGACTTGCAGTCAAAAACCAGTGAAACATTTTAATTTGATTTATTTTATCAGAAGACATCAAGCATATTTGTATATTACCTAATTATCAAATTAAAGCTATTGTGATATTAAGTCCACAAAGTATTTTTTTATTTGGCACTAGGTGTGTTCTACATACTGTATGTATGTCATGTCATCTGGTGGCTAATCTGAGTGTCCTATGTTCACAACTAAACAGATTTGCTTTGACAGCTTTGATAAGTAGAGCCACTAATACGCTGTTTAGAGCTCCAACAAGCCACTGAAGGAAGACAAATTCAATTTGTTCTATCTGACAGGTAGCAATGGTAAGAGCGATCGGTCTGACTTGAATGGCTTTTCTGCTGAGCTGTGAGCATCACCTTTGGGCTTCTGGCATTGAAGTGGCAAAGACGTTTCTCCAAACAGCCGCTTAGGAGCATGTGTGGAGAGGTTACATCCATCCTCTGCAAACATAACTTTTTATCAAAATGACGCAGGCAAGGACACCGTGCAGCACATCTGAGTGTCTGAGACAAAATAGAACCGTTCTTCACTGATGATTTGTAATACCCAGCACAGATGGATGATCACTAGAGTGACAATATTTCGTTGTTCTGATATGTAATAATAGCTGCACAGTCAATGTCTTTGATTATCTAAACTGAGAATATATATCTATATATATAAATATATATCATTCTAGTGATTTAAATGATGATTTATGTCAAACGTACCTGGAGACTAAAAATGTCTGGCTACCTTCTGAGCAAGCATGCACTATCAATTCTCATCTGTTCATTTGCTGCATCTGCAGGCCTTCTCTCAGAGAGCATCTTTTGGCAGAAAGCACCACAGGCCATTAGCGAGCCGTAAGGAGTCCCACTGGTTTATTTCCAGTTCAGACTGTGGCTTTTGTCTGCTCTGGGAGTCGTGATTTATCCTTGCGCTGGCGTTTCTGTCCTGCTGTCTTCAGCACAATCAGTCTACACTGGCTCTCTCTGTGAACACACCTTTCACCAGGCCTGCAGTAATACATTCATGCACAAGATGAAAAGATCCTACCTCTATGCCTTTGCTACCCACATTCCCCTGCATCCCTTCAAGTTAAAGTGTGATTAATCATAAATTCCTTTTCTGCTTGTGTCCACTGTCTTTCTAATCGCTCACATGACTTTTTTCCCCCTTTGTTTTAGCAGCCACCGCGGTAATGGTGCGATGATCCAAATCCTGTTTTTGTATATTTTCATATTGTCATTGCTTCACAAGAGAGCAGCAGGCGAGAACCTGTGATTAAACGCATCAGCTTTCATTCTCGTGATTACAGACAGCAGCCGCACAATCCTCTCAGTTTAATGACATGAGCCAGCACAGGAGCCCAGGCAGGTTTTTTTGTAAGTCACATAATCCCTCGTGATAACTAAAGTAGTAGCTAAACCCATCAATCACAGGAGGAGTCAGACAGGATTGTGATATCTGATAAACAGCAGGGTTTACAGTTATTTGTTCACTAAGATTCATATATTTGTAGGATTGTCCATTTATGAGATGTGTGTGTGTGTGTGTGTGTGTGTGTGTGTGTGTCTGCAGGGATATCGACTGTGTTTAAATGTCCAGATTAACGCATCTCTCTGACATTTGCTAGCATTAGTCAAACAAATATAAAGCAAATTCCATGATCTCTCTTTAAATAGTCAACAACCTAAAATAGTGCCAAACAAATAGCATTACATCATGTCACTATATCATCTACAGCTACACAGCCTGGCAGCAGAAATGATGAGCTGTATTGCTTGTCTTCTTCTCTGTGCCTTGTGTGCAGTATTCTTAGGCTATAAAATTACATGGCTGTAGGTTTGCTGTGTGGTGATTTGATTTGACAAGTTATTTGGAATATACATTGAACCAATGAGGTGAAATGTAGACAATATAACATTACTATACAGTATCCTGGATATTTTAACACATTGTTACAACATAAGCTAAGATTTAGTGGCATTTAAATACTAACCTCGATCCAGCATGTGAGTTAACCTTCCACGACACTCATTCGTCCTGGCAGAACTTGTGAGACTGAGTACGTTTTTTTGGGGGTATCTTGCTTCTTGCTTTTTCAGTTCACAAATTTTCTATTGGATTAAGATTTTGTGACTCCAAAAGATGAGATTAGAGTTAAAGAGGCCTTTCTTTCTTGATTTTGAAGGTGCATATACTTTGGATTAGGGTCCTGCAGAATCTATTTGTGTCGTGTTGATGCAGTTTCAAAATATCCACATTATTTTCTTTCATCATGATGCCTTCAAGACTATTTTCTTTTAGTTAAACCCATTTCACAATTCCAACAAGGTTTTCTAAATAATATATTACTGTTACCATATAGACATAAGAATAATGTACAACCCTTCTGATTTTAATTTATAACACATTTATTTTGCAAACCAAACATCGTAGAACTTAATAGTTACCAGGAAAAAAGGTGCCATTCAATAATAAGTCTGACAAAAAAAAAAAAGATGAGATATAGGGTTTTTGATGGTCAATTCTCCCAGAAAGCATAAAACAGTCAGTTAGTTTTTTTGTTCTTCACAAAAAACAAATGAAACATAACACAATGTACATTGTTTCCATAAAATAGATAGAAACCAAAGAGGCTGGCCAAAGAAAAGGGATCTGGTTCAGGATGTCATAAAACTACAGGCTGGGTTTTACCCAGAACTCTATTTAACCCAGTTTGTTTCAGGTTGATAGGAACAACTTGTTAAAATAAGGAAAACAAAAGTCTGATACCTTTCAGGAAAAACTAAAACAAGCCGGTTGCTACAACTTAATAGTAAATTAATAATAGTGCGATAAAACAAGAGGAAATAACATCTCATTTTAGCATAGTTTCTATTTAGTAAAGTAGTATATTTACAGTTATTGTCACATGACATTTTGAGTTTGTCACATAATAAAGGTTTATTGAAAACGATATTTCGTCATCATGGGCAGTTGCCCAATTAGCTTAGGGTCCAAGGCAGCATGTATTCATATCATTGGGTAAAATGTTTGTGTTAAAAGTGTTTTGAGGTGGCATTTAACAACAACAGGAAATAGAGATGTTATAATGTCCCTGGGTAGACTGGGCAGTCTGAACCCCTAAACCACAGGGACACCTTCTGTGTGTGGACCAAGAATGTATTTATACATGACCTGATTTTATACCTATGACAGCAAAAAATCAGGTAACAGATCCATACAAAATAAATTCTGCACTGCTTGTGAACATAAAAACACAACCCACAGGTCTTTCCCACTGTTCACCAAACCTTACACAAAAAAGCCTGAAATAAATCAATCTTTGATTAAAAGTAGATTTTCAGAAGCTTTTTTCCTCTTGTTTTCTAGTCAGGACAGATGAATAATGTAGTATACTGGGTATGGATTCTCACCATCTTTTGTTAAATTTTATTATTTTAATCCGTCCAACAGTGATTATTTTAAATGAAAAGTGCTATTTGTTCACAAACAAGACAGACTCTGTGTCCCTGATTTCACTGAGACTCAAAACGAAATGCTGCCTGAGTTTCTATTCTTGTAATCGTTCACTGCTCAGTGCCCGTTCGTGCATATTGGATCTACCTCCTACACAGTGATATCAACACTGTACCACTTTGTTCTCAGTCAGAGGAGCATTTTATTTGTGCGTGCAGGTTGTCAGAGGACGGAGCTATCCACACAAGCACCCTGAACGCTGTGTCCGACACTCAACCTGTGAGAAGGATGCAATGAGCGCACAAACGCTGTCGCACAACACAGGAAGATGTCGTTTGTGTGATCCAGCTCTGCAAATCAATGTTCAAGAGACGGCACAGCTCTGTGATCACGGCTCCATCCAGGTGGAAATGATGGATGTGCAGGACATTGGTTAAACTCAGCACATTTAAAACATTTCCTGACACCATTTGTTCGTCCCAGCAGTGCTGTCTGCTTTAATGATCCTTTTGTAAACCTGAATGCATTAAAGGTAGAACACATTTTGTTTGCCTGACAGCTTTAAATAGAATTTTCCTGACCCAACAATTCGGGTCCTGCTCTGTATATTTGGAGGTAATTAGTGTGCAAACTGCATCAGAGCTATTGCCGTGTTTGAGGTGCAAGAAGCGTATGAATGAAGGTTCGTTAGTATTAAAAACTACACAAGTGAAGGAGAACAAGTCTTTAGAGTATATTCACCAGTGCAAGGTCAGAACTTAATCTCATTTCCAAATGCAGGGGTAGAATTAGGATAGTGGGTACAGCGTTTTCTTTGAGGCAAGGGCTGAATAGGGCTCTGAATGGTCACATTGAGTCACCGGACTTGAATTGAAGGAACATTTGGTAGGTAGGAACTGTTGGAGTTCAGCCTCGCCAGGATAAAAACAGTCAGTTACTGCATTAGAGCGAATCACTAAAGCTTGCTTCTCAAATCCCTCACCCAGGAATTGGCAGGAGTTTCCCAATCAGCACTCGCTTTCTGAACAAAAGGCAGGAGAGATACAGGTGAGGGGTAGAACAAAACCGCCTGGGTTTTTTTCCCCTAGCTTCTTCTAGCTAATTGATGACAGAGATTGTTGAGGGAGACAGCTGTATAACTCACTGCTAAAAGAAAACATGGAGGGGGGGCATCACTGTCCTTTTGTCTCCCTGACCAGGTCCAGCTGCTGGTGGAGTTGTGTTCAGCCCATGTTAAGGTTCTGTGACTTTGATGGGTGTGTGCACGCAACACACCTCGACACAGCAATGCATAACATTTGGGTTTTTATAGCTATAAAGCGGTGACCTTGTGAGGTAATCTATGCCAGGAAGCCTTTGATGGATGCCAGCATGTCAGAGGAGGTCCGGTTTGGTGTTTGATCAAATAAGCACATTATGATAATGCAGCAAATGGAGGGTTCAAATATTTAAATAGATGTGGGAAATGTAAGCTGATCCCAGGAAGTAAAGTTCTGATTTGGATTTGGATACTTGCAGCATGTAGTCACTGTGATGAAAACTATACCACTATGTCTTGGGATAAACTGACACATCATCTATTCATAAAACCTCCTGAGAACCATGGAAAATAAGTTTTTGTCTATTTCATCCCTCTTGTGTCAGCATGAAAACAAAGTTTCCCTCATTCCACCCAAACACATAAAATATCACTGGAAAGGCCAGGGCGTCGTCTATTGAGATCAAAAGGGGACTTAGTCAAAAGATTCTGATCAAGAACAACCAGCCACTACAGTGGACAATGAATAAACGACGGCATGTGGCTTCTTTTTTCAGACTGTATTTGTGTACAGTTACAGTGTGAAGGAACATCATCCTCAAAGATAGTTTACTTTTTACTTGTGCTTGTAAGATAACGTATCTTATAAGCTCCTAAACTTATCTTTCAGGACAGGGCCATAGGACTTTGATAAGTTATTTTATTAGGTAAGTGAAGTTTTACAAACTATAAAATTATGCTCTTCATGTATCTGTATTTAATACTTTACCTCCATCAGTAAAGTACTACTACATTGTAAAACCACCTTTGACTGCTTTTATTTACATTGGACGTTCTATTATCAGTGCACAGTCTTAATATTCCAGTAAAAGTTCAGCAGCGTATCTAAAAGGTACTTACATTTAGAAAGACCACTTCAAATTCTAGGACTCAATGTACTTAACATACAGTAAGCTCGAAGCATGAAATTGTTTAGTGTTATTACGTACAAGTAGTTTACTTTTGAAGTCGATTGTGTATTGATTAAGATGACCTTGTACATAAATGTCCAAGTCTAGGCAAAATTGTTTCCACACAAATAAGGTTTCTGCCTGAACCTATGTTCAGGCCTTTTTAACTTGAATTCTTGTTCAGATGCATGAACAAATTTATTTTTTACAGTTTTATTAGAGAAAACAATGCTGTTGATTATATTTTCTATTAGCCATTAGCATGTGAAAAGTAATTAGTATCAAGATCAGTTAAATAAATGTGGAGTAAAAAGTATAACTGGCATGAATTAGAAATACGTAATTACTCTAGTAGTAAAGTAGCGGTACCTCAAAGCTACTGAAGAACAATTTAAACTTAACGTCAGACATTAATCAGTATCAAAATACAAACGTTTACATTGAATGAGAAGCTGCACAATGCATTGCTCCAGCAGAAATAATTGTATTTTTTTGACTGGTTAGAAAATGGTTGCTGTTCTTTAAATCTGGACTTGAAGAGGCTGCATCAGCACTTCTCCACTTTCAGATGCGTTTTTGATTATATTTTTAGAAAAGAAGAAAACAAAAATCAGGTTGATGTGTGATGTGATGATGTGCAACCATCAATGTGAAAGACATAAAATCAATTCCTTAATTTTATATTACCAAGACTAATGAAACATAGAATTAATTTTATTGTTGCTCAAAGAATCTCTGCCTTTGTTCAAACTCACACTTTGCTCCTGTACCCAAACATCATGCAAATTGTCTGCTCAAGTCAATCTTCAAACCTAAAACCATGACCCACAGAAAGTGACGCGGGGAACCTGGGAGAATGCATCTTAGAGGAGCTTCTGCTGAGCATAGCAAGACAGTGACAGGATCAAACTGCTGAGAAGAAGCTAGCATTGCTTACTAGTTTGAGCCACATGTGACTGACATAAAAAATTGTCTTTATCTCAAACACAGAGATCCTGATTGATCGCCTCTCTCACTTTCTGTTGCAGTTTAACTTTGTCGGCAAACTCCTCGGGCCACGCGGGAACTCGTTAAAGAGACTACAAGAGGACACTCTCACAAAGATGTCAATTCTCGGAAAAGGATCCATGAGAGACAAAGAAAAGGTAACTCTCACTCCGCTGTTTCAGTTTTGGCTCCAGCTCTCCTTGCTCCTTTCACTCCACATCACTTTATCTTGGCCTGAACTGACATTTAAAGAAAGAGAACGAAGGTCCAAAGAAAATCCAATTAAAATTGGGCCGATTTCATTTTCAACAGAATTTTTATTCAATAGATTTGTATTAAACTGTAGCAAAAATATTATTAAAGGGGCATTTTTACTCTCACAATTAGTAGTGAAATGTTTAGATGTTTATCTCTTATTAATGCAGAGGTGAGCAGATCATCCCGGCGAGCGAGGCTACGTGTGATTGACAGCTGCTGTGTCACACTCACGGTGTACAGTTTGGAAGTGCAGCTTCATCTAGAAAACAAAATCTCTGAAGTTTATGGAAATGTGCATGATCTTGGGGATCACCAAACACATCTGACATCTTTCAAAGCCCGCTCTCTCTCGTAGTAAACAAAGCACACACAGTTAAATCAAGTGCAGACTGTACACAAGAAAACACTCCGCAGAGATTTATGGTTTTGTTTTCATATACACTCTGACACAGGCTATGAAAATGCATTTCAGAATGATTTGTACATAAATGAAACCACGGTGAAATACAGTAGATTTTATGGAAAGGCTATAACTTCAAACCTCAAACACAATATAGTTTAACAACCTGTGTGTCGTCTGTGATCGTGTCAGTACATGAAGAGCGGATATAAATGGCTCTAACGGCAGCTCTTTAGCTGCAGAATTGATTGCAGGCTGGACTGGTTAACTGGGAATAAATCGCCTTCACTCGGCTCGTCGCTGTCTCCGCTCTGCCTCTGTTTGTCTGCTGTGATTTGTTGGCGGCGATGACTCTCGCTATCATGCAGCACATTCTTTTTGATTACCGTGATCAATAGGCTCTGATGGTGGAGTTCTCCTGAGCAGCCGGAGAAAAGATCTGTCATGGAGATGTGCTGACCTCGGCAGCCCTTACCTGTCTGCACGATCCCGGCTGCGGGATTTATGAGTGACAGCTTTCTTTCAAGGGGGGGGGGGCTTCCTCTTTTTTAACAGCAAAGAGGGATACACCCTTCCTACAAAACTAATCCTTCAACTTCAGCCGGTTGCTGACTTTCTGTTTTCAGCTGCGCAGCATGTGTCTTCTTAGCGCTTCGGTGCTTGAATTTCCTCACGTAGGTCAGGAAGACGGGCCACTGCAGAGCAAAACGACAGCTCCTCTTTCAGCAACGAGCTCTTTCAAGTTGAGTGAAAAACAATGTGCGCTTATTTCTGCAGAAGCTCTGTGCTCCTGATTGACAGAAAAGGAAATGATGTGCAGATTTCTTCCTGTCAAAGACATTACATGGAAATCTAGGTGTAGTCTTGTTACTCAGACCCTGTACAGTGTTTGGTACATTCCCTTTTCTACATGCTCTGAGTGGCAGAGACACTGGAATAATTCTTCAAATATTTGCTGCTACAGGACCTTGATCTTGTGTTGACAAGAATGGGAGTGCAAAGAGGTTGAAAGGCAGCGTGCTGCTGAAGTCAGAGTCTCCCTGCCTGGTTATGGCACCTCGCTTTGTCCTGCTGCTGTCAGAGCAGGATGATGTAAAGGCATCGTGTTCCGCGCCCCGTCCTCGTTAGCACTGTGATTAACTCATCCATTTTCCTCTCTGGGACTTGCACGCCCTCTTTAATTTTCCTGATAGACGAAAAACAATCACTTCTTCTTTGTTTCACTTTTGGTGAGGCCTGCGCCTGCTTTCATTGCGAGCCGTTGCAGAGACATAACGTATTTACCTATTTTGTATTTGTAACCTGTTTGCGCGAGGTCCTTCCAAAATGAATTGTAAATCTGTTATCATTTGAAGATGTCAGGGATGACATAATTAATATGACATTAACAAATACATGAATTGTGGGCCATAGCTCCACAGTAAATTACACATTTTGTTACTGTAGCAGCTCACAGCCTCAGTAAATAATGATCTATTGACATTGTCATTGTTAATCAGTGTATGTTTTGCTGCTGCTGCCTGCAGTACACTGTAAATCATTTTAAGCTGGTTAGTTTAGTTCTTTCATAACACGGGCTGGTTCCCTTTTTTTCACCCAACCTGTGGATTCCACTAAACGTTAGAAACACGAACAAGAGCTGGCCAAGAATCAACATTACAGAGAATCACCAGAAAGCTTGATAAAAAAAATAAAGTGTGTTGTTGTAAGGACTGAATTCAACCTGATTTAATTGTAATAAACTAACCTTGAGTTTTAAAAATGAATGTATAGTATATGCAAAAAAACTAAAACATAATGAAAACATTGGACATTTATTTTACACACTGATCCCAAACGTAAATGTCTAATTACAATGAATGTTTTTTCATAGTTCGTCACAAACCAGTTTGCAATGAATCACAGGTTAAAATGAAAAGTTAGAATTCTCCAGTCACTGTGCTGTGTTGAAGTTGTTGACACATTTAATCGATTGTGTTGAGTGAATAATCAGCAGGTTATTTAGTACACTACACTAACTAGAAACTAACAGTAAACTAAACTTCTTCAGTGCTTGTATGTAGTATATATGTAGGAAGTCGTATATTTCACATTTGCTCTATACTTATTTACATGTAGGAACTCATAGACTGACTGACTGAAGAGCTCCGTGATGCTCAGAAAACACTTAGACTTTAACATAGATCATCTGTTTGTTTGTTGTGAATATTGGTTTATAAGAGTTTGATATTGATTTAACTAATAATAATCAAATCAAATGTATTTCTAACACATTTCTGTCATTTATCCTGCTTTGAAACGACAAAGGAATCACATCCGATCAGATAAACGCAATATTACACTGCGAGCGTTTCCTCCCTCCATCTAAAGACCTGCATGTTGGTGACTGAGTGTGTGAATTGTCTGTCTTTGTGTGTCAGCCATATGATAGACACAGCTTCGTTGCCCAGTGTCAGCTGGGACCTGCTCCAGCCAGCTTACAGCCCATAACAGATTAAACAGTCCTAGCTAATAGATGCAGCAATAAGTGCAATAAAACGCATTTTAGGCTCCACATAATTATGTCAAATGCATACACTGAAGATGAGAAAATCCTACTACTGAGGTCAAATATGAGGAAATCAAATAGGTAATATTTCAGAGCAGTGTCTGAGGTGAGGGAGTGGCGTGACTACATGTAGAGCTTTCTCAGAGTGAAGAGCGTGCCTGGCGTCATTCTGTATTTTTTTCTCCCTGTAGCACCGAGACCACCGCTGAGGCAGTGCCTCTGAGTAGTTCCTGACTTACCTGCTCTGTCTGAGGCACTCAGGCACTAAAGACGTGTCACAAACACGTAGTGTCTCAGAGGCGCCGCGGTACTTTTCTCCCAAAACAGCTGACCGCGGCTGTTTTTAGCAAACGCTCTTCAAACGGGAGGTAAACAGTTCAGAGGGATTATTTTCAGACATGTATTAATACAGAAGCTAGTGAGCGGGAAAGTGTATGTGGGTCTGAAAATAAACTACAGCAGTGAAGGAACACGCTGTCGCACAGTGTCACAGTGTGGCTCACAGATGTGTTTTTAATAGTTTTTGCTGGAGTGTGGTGCAGAGGAATAGGATATATCAGACTTTGTATCCACAAGCAGGACGTTTCTGAGTCAAATAAATTAGCTTTATTTAGTTTTATATAGTGTATTAAGCTTATCTTTATGCTTTAGAAACAAATCCTGTTTGTCAGTAAAGAGCAGATACACGACAATCCCGCTTGATACTAGTGACGTACAGAATCTTGCTGCTTCACATTTCTTCAGAACAATTAGCACAATACAAAAGCATATATGAGACTTTGGATGCCAAAGTCTAAATGAACAAGGCTGAGGGTGATGCCGCCACAGTAACTGATGCATCATTCATCACCTGACACGTTCCCACATTTCCATAACTGAACCTATTTCATGTGAATGTGAACTCTCAGAGCTTAGCATTATTCCTTACCTCTAACCTAAGCCGCAGGAGTTCTGCGTCCAGAGCGTCGTGGCCTTCTGTTTTCGGGCCGATCGGCTTTTCATAAGCAGATTTACTGAGAGAAATAAAAGCAAAATTTCAAAAAAGAGAGAGCGATGCTGCCAGTAGATATGAGACGCAGACAGCTGTAATCTCCCACTGTGGGCTGCTTAGCTGCTGTAGGACTCAGCTGGATCACTGATGCTTCTTATCAGCGCTGGGCGAGGGCTCTCATGTATGAAAACTTCTACAGTAGTTGCTATTATATGCAAATGCTCTCATACCAAAGGAGAAATCGTTAGGTACACTGTAGGTATAAAGATGGAGTGAAAGAGCAGATTCTTTTCAGAAGTGCTCAGACGACGCGCATGCTAACATGACACTGGATCGCTCTTTTATTTGGCTGATGAGAGCTGATAGATAATAGTTTATTTTTTCAAATCTCTTTCTTTATCATGAATATGTATTGCATGGAGCACATGAAAGAGAAGAGGGGAGACAGATCTGCAAGCAGTCGTTTCTCTCCAGCACCCTGCTTACACTCCGACAGCTCCGTCAGCGCCGGTGCTATTCGCAAAGGAGCCCTCGTGCTCGTAAAGCACAGATTTATGGACTAAATTAACATATCATTAACATACCACAGGCACTCCTAAAAGAAGGTTATTTATAATTAGGTGACATCAGAGACACTGGCTTGCAATGGCGTTGGAGAGGCAGAAGGGGAAGAGGAAGTTGCCGCCATTGGAAAAGCCCCAGAGAAGACTTCCTCTTTTTTGTTGATTAGGGCGAAACTGGGACACCGAACCTGTTGTTTCCTTTGTGCAATGTGATGGGACACATTTGGGGGGTTTGCTGTCCTATTTCCTGCCATCAATACCATTATACTGGCCTGCTTCTGTCCAGCCCGAATAGCCCGTGCAGCCCCCAACTGTTTACACTGTATACTTTTCTGTTTCTGTCTAAACGCACCGAGATTCATCTGCTCTACTTTCAGTAGTTTTAGGGCTGGAACTTTTTTTCTATTCTTATTGCCTGAATCTGAATATTGCCACCTGTTTGAACTTGAAACTTGTAACATCAAGTATGTTGTCATACAATCAGAAAGAAGGACAAGGCCAAAAATAATCAGTGTAATTAGGGCAGGCAGCAGTCATCAGTGGGACATTTAGATACAAGTAATACGCACAGATATGCTGAAGGTCCTGACTCCTTCGTGTCCGACATGAGAACTGACTACGACTGTTTGGCCACCAAGACATTTTTCAACTGAGCAACTTGTTTTAACTGAACTGATCTGAATCTTTACACTCCAGCAGTTCTGTTCAAACGAGTGAAATATAAATAAATGAACTATTCTTTGTCTACATTAACTGTCTGTCTAAATGATCACGTTTTTTTGCATGTTATTTTTAAAACAAGTGTTGCACTAATCTCTCCATGTGGAGATGCGGAATTCGTTTTGATAAAGCAGCCGTCATCGCGTAGATGAGATGAAATGCAACATAATATGATGAAGTGTAAAAAAACACATGTTTTATCTGTACATTTATTATGAGGACAGGCAGCTGTGTGAGAACAACAGCAATTGGTTAAGTGTGACAGCTGCAGTTGGGAGGATGGTTAAAGATTGCCTGTTTGCAGAAATACAAGCTCACAAGAAGCCACATAAATGTTTTCTGTCTGTCTTGTTTTAACTCCGCAGCAACGAAGCCTCCAGCTTCTTTATGTAACAGTTCCAGAGAACCTCCCTCCAGGAGATCTTTGCTGTAATATTAAAAAGAAAAAATAAATGTGACTCCCAAATAACTCACTCCCCAAACCGAGGACACGTGACACCCAACTGTTTGTTTATTCTGTCAGGAAGAAGAGCTTCGGCAGAGCGGCGAGGCTAAATATCACCACCTGAACGAAGACCTGCACGTCCTCATCGAGGTGTTCGCCCCGCCGGCTGAGGCCTACGCCAGGATGGGTCACGCTCTGGAGGAGATCAAGAAGTTTCTTATACCAGTATGTTCCCTTCTTTTCACACACACACACACACACGTTCTCTGGCTTCCCTTTTCCTTTCTCCTGAATTACTTTGCAGCTGCTCTTTTGCTGCGGCCATCTCATCTCAGCCTGTCCACAGTGCAGCCAGTGAGTAACAGCAGAGACAACCCGCTCTTTCACCCTCACTCTCTCTGTCTGTAACTTGCCCTTTAATTCTGTCAGGTGTGTGCAGGCGTGTGTGGAAGGTGTCTGATTTACTGTGTGTGTGTGATCCTGGGTGGGAAGTTGTGCGTATAACAGGAATAAAAGAGCACAGGAGGA
>JAUMTR010000003.1:16206188-16230448 GCA_032270685.1 Microctenopoma stevenorrisi | reverse complement strand
GGTGTCTGATTTACTGTGTGTGTGTGATCCTGGGTGGGAAGTTGTGCGTATAACAGGAATAAAAGAGCACAGGAGGACGTCTCTCTGCATGGGCCAAACCCTCCTTGGCAGCAGCATGCAGCACGGAGCTTATTTACTCTTCCTCCATTCATTATGGATGATATCTCCAATGCTCAGAGCAATGATGATTTACATCTCATCATTAGTTATCCACAGACCCCCTCCCCCAACCCACCTCATGTTACCTTTTCTCACTGTATTTATCGGTAGAGCAGACACATGACGATCCTATAGATTTATGTATTTCCACATCAAATATGTGTTTAAATTTAGCAGCAAAACCCAGTGTGACAAGATAAAGGCAAACGGAGTGCTGAGGATTTATCAACACAGGATCTGAAATGTTTTGCTGCCTCAGGAACAGTGGTCACAGCAGTACTGTAAAGTACATTAATTAGATATTCCCGGGGCTGTAGCCTGGGAGATAAAGTACGTAATTTAATACAGTGTAATTGAATGCAAGTCTATTGCCATCTGTGTGTGTGTGTGTGTGTGAACACGGTGCCTCCGTGTGTGCAGGATTACAATGATGAGATCAGACAGGCCCAGCTGCAGGAGCTCACATACCTGAACGGCGGCTCCGAGGATGCCAAGGTGCCATCGGTGAGGGGCAAGTCAGCCGCCCGTGGTAGAGGGACACCTGTTCCAGGGCCTCCCAGGTAACCTGCTTCCAAGTGTTGGTGTGTGCATGTGTGTAATGTTCTTGTGCATATGTGCACTTTGGTTCAGCTGGGGACTAGGTATTATTTACAGTTAATGAGCTACTGGGAAAGCAGTTTTTTCTCTAAATGGACGTGTCTAGTATCCTGTTGCATTCTCCGACTTCATGGTGTCATTTAGACTTTTAAGACTTGTGTCTCATTCAATAATACAAGTAACATGTTATGTCTGTTATAGTACAAGAAATGAATTTCACACACAAATGTCCTATGTTCCATGGCTTGTGATTTTACGGGAAACTTCATTTTCCATCTCTCTATGTGGTTCTTTGTTTCAGTGCCTAAACAATTTGTGCCAGATTTACTGGCTTTGCTAAATTTAAGACTGCTGGATGCTGCTGCTGCTGCAATGTTCATGTCCTTCATCTCGATTTACTGAGGCAGCAGCTCATTACACAGCTTCTGGACTGATACTACTTTTGACTACTTGTGTGTTTAATGCATAAAGAATCACAAACTCCTGGATTCACAGGGCAGCAGGTGGTGTTGAAACAGCAGCTGTTCTGAACACTGATGTAAATGAAGAAGTGCATTAAGTAAAAGTCCACTGCTATTGCCTCCTGTAGTGAAGTCTTGAATCGGTCAAAGACACAAGGCGCAGCTCACAGCTCAATGTTTTTAATCATTTTTATGTTATTTTAATATCTGTGCCACAGACAGTTTCAGGTTTTCAATCTCTATCTTCCATTTTTTATTAACTAAAAAAACAAACAGTGTACCACAAATGTTGTGACAGGAGTCTATATGAGAGTCAGCCTGCGTTTCCCTCTCTTCACGTGGTCTGTGTGAGCCTTCATCTGAAATGAGGAGTGAGATGCACCATTCAGACGCAAAGCGAGGCACCCTGTGTGTTTTTGGGTTAAAGCATTTCACATCTGTGAAAATAAGTGCAGAAGCTCTGTAAAATTGGTCATCTGTGTTTTCATTACCCTTAAAAGTGAACTGTGCTTATGTGAATAATGACTGCTCTTTCTCAAAAGAAAAGGTGAACAACAGCGTGACGTTGCAGCACAGCAAGACCCCTCAAATAGAAGCCCACATTTTCAGTGTGTGATGTTAGCAGAGTGCAGTTTGTGTCCAAGCGTCTACCAGCTGTCAGCTTCTTTTCACTGTATCCAAAGTTAGTAGTAGTTTCAGCTTCACTGAACCACATTTCTTTTAACAGTCAAACAAGCCGTTTTTAAAGGCTGATCCACAATTATTCCAACAGGACAAAATGTGAGCAAAGACAAAAGTCAAAGGTTTCTTATTTAATGTAGTGACCTACCTCTTCTTTTGGAAGCTGTTTCTCATAGTCTCCGAGAGTGAATGGCAGCAAACAGCTTCCTCTGAGGGCAGAAAAATGAGCCCTGATATTTCTAACTATGCTGACTGTGTGCGGACCTCAGTGTGATTTACAAAGACGCTACAAAAATTATACACTGGCATAAAACTACACACTGAATCGCTGCTGGTATTTAAAGTCGCACTGAGCAACTTTGCACTAAACTCAACCACCAAGGGAAAGCAACGAGATAGAAGAGGCAAACACCAATCTACTTTTCCCTGTACTGAGTTGCCAATGAAGCTTAAAAGAAAACTATTTTTCCTCCCATTGCTTTATAGTCAGTATATTTAAAATAGTATATTTAGTTGCTGTACATCCACATTTGAGCTAATTACTATATGTGCAGCAGATTTTTCTTCACATACAGTAGCTTCTTAGCATGTACATGAAAGCTGTGTGGTCAGCATTATTTAAGATTTAGACAACGGCCTAAATAGAACACAATAACAACCGATGCATCTGTTGCACTGTTTTAATACAAAAACTCGCCAATTATTGCTCTTGTCCATCACACCGCCAGTCACTGGAGAGTGATCTCATATGGCACGCAGCACGATTACTTTTCCACCCAGGAGGGAAACACAGACGAGGAGTTGTTTATGTTGCTGAGGAGTTTGAGTGGTACAGCCAGTCGCCTGCAGCTCTTCATATAACAGCTCGCTGTGACTGCTGCTCTTTCTTCTTATATCACTGCTTAAAACAAACGCCATTTTTGAATGCTGTTAGTATTAACCTCTCGTGCCCGATTTTACCAGTGGAAGGTTTTTTCATGTGGAGCAGCAGGAGGAACGGTGGAGCTTGCAATGCATTGCATGTGACTAAAACAGTTCCCACATGTGTAGAGTGAATATTACCCATTGAGGTGGACATCAGTGTAAGATAAGTACAAACATTACCCGTTAATAACATACTTAATAGTTACTTGTTAGTCCCTCGTGTATATTTGCAATTTGAGTTCAGCAGACTCCACGAGGAACTCCTGCATAGCTTCGTAGTTACAGTGCGTGTTTCATGTTCTCGAAGATGCTGTTCTAGGTCATATGATACAGTAGTTGCTGGCTTCAGGGAGAGGCTCTTTAGGCAAAGTTGTCTGTCTGCACCAGGGTCACTGCAGGCTGGGGAGGGCAAGTGCTGTTGCAGAATCATGACAAGTCTTGGTTTCTTGGTCCTGGTTTGGACCTTTGTCCCAACAAACCATCATGTCATTAGAGTCAATGTGTGAACAGGGGATAGACGCCAAGGCTGCATGGTTGGAAGGTGATGAGTGGGGTTGTAGACCACGTAGGACCCACACATCCTACTGTTCATTATGACTACAAACCTGAGAAATGGTATCTGACTGGAGGCACCAGGGTTTAAAATTAGAGTGGTAAAATATGAAGATTGTTTAGGTTGACAACAAACCACAAATGCAGTTTTCTACCCTTCAGTGTCATTCATGAAGTTGGTCTGGGGTTGCAGTGGTATCTCAGTTTCATGGTGAGGGACATAAATCACGTACATTTGCTTGTTGCAGTTACTTTTTATAAAAAGACTTAGATAAAGCTGCTTCATTTGTAATGAAAAGGAATTTAGGACACGTAACCGGGATTCGCACCTGTCAAACCGGGAAGATCTCATAGCAGTGTGCTCCATGGTCCGATGCCATACTGAGGCAGAGATTAGTATTCCTGCTGTGCTGACAGAGGTCAGGTTGACCATTAAGTGGCCAAGCACCTTTAATAGGACAACAACACTGATAGTAAATAGTGTCTAGTAGTGTACAGTGAAGCGATGTCTGGTGTCTATAAACATTAGCGAAGCAAAGTCAAATTAGCATAACAGCCTTTATATGTAAATGATCTCCAGTAGATTTCTGGCTCTGTTCTCTCTCTGTGAACCCACGCTAATCCCAGCTCCTCAGAGACCTCACAAGACTACAAATAAAAAATACTCACGGCCGTTAGACAACTTTTAACTTTCTCTGCATTGACACTTTAATAGGAAAAAAAACCTGCAAACGGTTATGTTGTTTGGTTCTTTGTGTTTAGGAAAGAAATAACACTTCTTTCATCAGATTTTCAGATAAACAAGGTCACTGAGATGGGGTGTTTGTATTGCTCTGCGTCAGAATATAATTGGCTGTGTTTTCAATTGCACTGTGATTAGCATCTACATGTCTCATTTGAATGTAGTCAGTCCCACAGGCTCAGAGAGTCACATGAAGTTTTTTACATGCTCACATTCAGGTGCGCTCGATTTGCATCAAGGCACAGAGTCTGTAGCGGTCACGTTTTTCTCTGCTTTGACTTTGACGGGAACTTTTGCTGGAAGATAATTCCTGCTCTTAAAGGGGTTTCGACTCTGTGTTCCACTGTTTTTCCCCCTCCGCTTCAGGGCGGTCCAATTTCTATCAAGTAAGCATCCATATCTGTCCCCGTTAGTCAGAAAATGAGAGTTTTTTCTCTCATCCTGCCCCACATCTCTGATTCTCACTAATACACCGAGCTGAAATGGAAAGCATCGAAAGCAAATGACCCAGAGAACCTTGGTGGCTTTCTGCTGCTGCTTCAGATCAGTTAGCTGCTTTTAAAATCCGACTCAGTTGGTGTTAAAAGCCCAAACAACATTTTCCCAACCGCAAGGTCAGTCTGCCTTTGATTTCCAACAGTGTAGCTTGACTTTGCTTCCATTTTGATTACTGCGCAGGTTGGTCTCCAGCGTCTGTGTTAATTCATCTAAATGATTGCACAGATCACAATCTCACAGTGCGGCAAGGCACAACCCTGAAAGGTACAATAAAATATCTCAACTTTTACTCTCAAGAATCTAGTTTGCGTGCCACTCCCTGAGTCCAAATGCACAGGTTGCATTCAAGATGGAACCGACACGGAAACATCCATCACTAAACCAGCAGAAATATTAGCATTTTCTTCTGCTCTCACCTTAATAGACAGCAAACATTTCAGCCACAAGATATGCTGAGTTTTGAGTAATAGATGTGACTCACTTTTTCTCGACTGGAGGAACCTGCCCTCCACCCTCGCTGTTCCTCTCTCTCCACCTACACATGTAACCCGCCGCTGAATGTATCAATTCGTGGCTGCGCCGAGTCATTCTGACCGATGCAGGAAATCACTAACCAGAGCTAGAGCAGACGAGGCAGCTTGACACCAAAAATAATAAATTGCAGAGCCTCATCTTAAAAGATGTGAAACCCAGTGGATGTCTTCTGTTGGATGATGTAAAATACTGTTCTTGTAATAGTATTGTTTTGTGTTTTGAGACAAACCATATGTTTTTGTTATCTTTTTTCCTCCACCCATCTCCTTAAAAACTAAACAGATAAAAATAACCTTATAACCTTTTCATCTTTTTTAATGTAGTCTGGGTTGCTTTTTGTATCTTGTGTCAGGACTCGAGGAGGCGTTCCTTCCCTGCATGCAGCAGTTCCCCGAGGAGCAGCACCCAGAGGAGCCCCGACCAGCCGCGCTCCGTCATCCAGAGGAAGAGGGGTGCAGAGAGCCAGAGGGGCCCCACCGGCTGCTGGGTACCGACCGGCTCCTGCCATAGTGCAGGACACATACGGCGAATATGTGAGTAAATTAAATCTCTTATCTGTCTGTAAGAATCAGTCGAATGGGCTCGTGACCGATTCAGCACTGCTCTGCCACGGTGTGTGTGTGTGTGTGTGTGTGTGTGGAGAGAGTGAGCACATTCAAATTTCTTGGAGTCCATATATCCTCTAATGGTCACCAAGCACCACGGCCGGAATCAATTTTAATGCACAGTTACACTTTCAGTGTATCTGTTACAGGAGACATGCGTGACACCCACAACTGGAAAAGATGACAGAGCTGCTATCAGTGTCTACAGATCAACATGTACAGTTGATGGAGAACTCATCTAATATAAACAGTATAAAAGCATCATTTAAAGTCCAATGATGCATGTAAACAGGACAGAGAGGGATCTTTCACTGTTTGTAGCTTTAACAGACAAAGACAATTTATAAGTGAAAGTACACTCACCGGCCACTTTATTAGGCACACCTTGCTAGTACCGGGTTGAGAACTGCCTTAATCTGCGTGGCATAGATTCAGCAAGGTACTGGAAACATTGCTCAGAGATACAGGTATATGTTGACATGATAGTATAAAGCAGGTGCTGCAGATTTGTCGGCTGCACATCCATGATGCGAATCTCGCGTTCCACCACATCCCAGACGTGCTCTATTGGATTGAGATCTGGTGACTGTGGAGGCCATTTAAGTACAGTGAACTCATTGTCATGTTCAAGAAACCAGCCTGAGATTATTGGAGCTTTATGACATGGTGCATTATCTTGCTGGACGTAGCCATCAGAAGATGGGTACACTCAGGTAGGCTGTGGTGTTGCAACGATTATCAATTAGTACTAAGGGGCAACACTATCTAAATGACTACACATTGCTATGTTAGTGGATTTGCAATGTAGATGAACTTACTGCCCCTCTCCTTAGATATTAGTGTGCGATCGTCAAAACCAAATGTGCAACATTCAGTTTTTTGTCTTCTTACCTAGATGCGTTAGCATGAAGACAGTGAATTTGTTGTTGCAGTCTTTACTGTGATCTGGTCCTGTAACATACCTGCACAGTCTTATAGGAACCTGACTGCAATATCTTCAGCTGCCATGGATGAATATATTAGGCTGAGAGTCAGAGCCTTTGTGCTTTTGCCAAAAGAGTCTCCTGCTGCACTGTCAAGGCAAGTTCCCCAGGGACTTCTGCATCAACATCGCATATTTAGCAGATAGAAGGCACGAGGAGGTGGCCAACACTGGAAAATTGCCCCAGCAGCCCATACCTAACCAGATCTGACAGGTTTATTCAGAGGTTGCAATTCTAATGTGTAGAGGTCATAGAGAATGACTCCTGGACCAGCTGTTTCCCATCACTGTCACAGTTGTAAACTGCGTCCCCTGGCACATGCACCTGTGCATCTGACTAGGGGAAGAAAATACCCCCAACATCTGCCGGATGATAAATCTACCCACATTGCCACAAATTAGAGGCTGAATAAGTGCCTGTGTATTATCTGGATACATCATCATCCCGGGACAACTGTTAACCGTGGGGCGCTGACAGATACACTCCTGTATTCAACAATGAAATGACAAAAAGAGATGTTTCTTGTTCACATTTGTTGTCGTCATTTATCACTGCTACGTTCACTCATATGCACGTTCCCTCCATCCTCTGTCTGCTGCACGGCATCGCCACAGGCCAAAACACATATTCAGCTGGGGGTGTTTTCTCCATCTCTCTTCTTCAGACATCAAGCACCAGACCTTGGTTACATCCCGGCGATTTAGTCAGGTTGAAGCACAAGATGCACAGTGTTTACGTCTACAGCTTGTGTTTGTTCTACAAGTATTAGGATCAAATTACTCTGAATCCAATTGTTAACATAACAGAATCATAGAAATGTTATTATCCCATGATCCATCCTTGGCACCCCCCATCAGTCTTGAATGGTTACTGTGATTGCAGCCAAATCTCATTTCATGTTATTCATTAAGTGCATTGAGATCTCTGCCTTACCTGCAGCTAATCCCATTGGAACAGAATGAAACATGATGTAATTCTCATTTCAGTAACAAGGCTGCACATCATCTTTTTTTGTGCCACTTGAACATTGCCAGTTTGGAAAGCACAGAGGCTAATCAAAGTAGGAGAACTCCGCTTTCACTGTAAACGCAGAGCTAGTGTATGTATGGCTGTGTTTGTTTCATTCCTTTTGGCCGTGAAGAATGACAAATATGCAGATCAATCGGTTCATGTTAAGTCCTAAATCCAAATGCAGAAATCTGTTATGAGTAAAACGCCCTTGTCCCTCAGGCATCTGCATGTCCAGCCCTGTTGAGAGCCAGTCGTTGGTAATTGAGTTGTGTTCTGGTGCTGTCCTCAGTCATTTTAATCTATATTGGGTGTAATGGCTAGGAACACATTTCAGATACAGTAATAATAAAGCTGCGTCCAACTGGCGTGGCAGACAAGACCAGTCACGAAGATAAGATTGAAAACCATTCACATGGGACGAAACCAGTGATTTGTAAAAATGGTCGAGAAAATCTAATTATAATTTTTTTTATTTGATGTTAATCTTCTTTAATTTCCACTACAAATTAGACATTTAAATCACCACCTATTATAAATAGAGATGTATATTGTTTCTGTAACGTCTAGACTAAAGCGTTCACTGGCAGCATCTAAATGTCTTGACTTCAGCTGTGAATAAACACCCTGGTCTTACAACATTTATGTATGACTTCAACACCAACTCGAAATACCTGCAGTCACATTTATGTCTGTTCTATGTCTAAGCCACGAGACATTATGTCCATTCATCCATTCAGATTGTGGGGCACAACCTGGACACTCAGAGACTGACAACCACTTACACCCATGCTCACACCTACAGGCAAGGTGTGCACAAAATGCTGGATTACCTGAAAAGCTGTAGATGGAGTCTGACCAGTGTTGACAGTGTGGAACATGCTGCGACATAGGCAGTGGATGCTCTCCGTCAGCCTGGCATAAGCTAATGACCAATTGTTGTCATGGCTACAGACCAGCCCTTCTACAACTCTGCACAGTACAAGCAGATACAGCACGAGTATTAGTACAGCTACCTGCATGTGTAATAGTGTTAATGAACTTCATTGGACAGTGCAGATGTGTGTCCGGGGGCCGGTTCATAAACGACAAAACAACAAAACCCAAAGGTGGTAATAACAGAAAAGAAAGCAAAGGCATTTGTCAAGTGTAACACAGGCTAGTGATACTTCAAGTTGATGCATGGGACCAACTTTTTGGCATCCTCAGTCTGATACCGTGAGTAGTATTTCTACCCTGCAGCAAAAAAGCTTCAGCAAATTCCAGCCTGTTCAGCTTTCTGAAATATGCAGGCAGGAAGTGCTGAATAAATGACACATAGCTACTTTGAGAAATTGTAGACCAAGACAGATGACCAAGGGTTGCAAGTGCTGTATTATTTGTTTTCTATATAGCAATATCGTAGGGTGTTATTTTGCTTTTATCGTTCAGAAGTGAAGAACAGCGTTTGGCACAGCTGTATGGAGGCGAGACATTTTTCTTTGAGCAGATGGTATCATAATTTAGTCATCTGGGATGAACACGGCTTTTCTTATTTCTTTTGATTTGCCTCATTTTCTCACTTTGTTGTTTCCCTAACTGGCACCCTTTGGGTTTCATCACGGGCCATGCAGCATGTGCGGGTCTCTGCTCAAGTTCACAATATGAGGACAGTGTGTTGTTGAACTCATTTGGATTTAGTGTGCGCCTGAAAAGCCTGCTCTGGGTGACAGCGGCATCCTATCTGTTACAGCTGTATTGTAGAGCACGGTGGAACGGCTGTGATACTGCTGTTGTAACACGCCGTGCCAGGCCCTCTGTTGGTCTTCAGTGGCCTCAGAGGCCAGTCCTTATCTTTTAACAACACGCCTCTCAGCCATCCACTGGCATACAAATGCAAGACTCACTTAGGGGCTGCTCTCTCTCTCTCTCTCTCTCCCCTCTCTGTCTCTGCTCCCTCTCTGCCTAACCTCTCACTGTCACACTAATCCTGTTTAGTGTTGGAAACACAACACTGTTGCAGTATTGTCGCACTATTGTGCTCTCCAAGATATTTTGAGTAAATGATATATCAATACAAACACATCAGATATTATAATAGCTTCACTCACACTATCGTCACAGTCTGCTTTCTATTTTAACAGTTTTTCCACATGTCAGGCACCAAAGAAGAGGATCACTTTGAATGTGCCAGCGTGATTTATAAGCTAAACATGTTTCTCCCTCACCTCGATTGTAACTCAATTATAGAGCAGCTGCTCTAATAAATGGCAATAACATGCCGTTGTTAAAGTTTAATGTGGTCCATAATACCGGCTGATAGTGTCCAATGTGACTAGACAGCTCCTCGGTACAGTCACTATCAAGATGGGTGGAGAAGTCTGTTAACACTAATGTCACATGGCTGGTGCTGAAAACTAATCAGTGTATCAGCGCTGTCGTTCTCTGTGACACTGCAGTTATCAGCATGTCAAGAAACACTAGCAGGTGAAGAGTTTAGACAGATCTCTTGGGTTCAGATGTATGTGAATCAATTATTAGTGACATCTGTTCATGTGTTTATGTTTTATTGCTGCTGTGCCAGTGGCCCTAATGGACTCAGTCAAGCTTATCTCAGGCTCATCTTATAATAATTTTCTATTTTATTTGACCTACTGTGTAGCAGCATATCTGTAGATTGAACGCATAGATTTTGTCATTAATGAAAATTATGCCTTGTTTTGAATAAATCAGCCAGTGATGCTGTGTTTTTTGGGCGGCGCCATGAAATTGTGTAATTTTTCTCTAAGAACAAAGCCCTGATATATTTTCTGTCTGACAGACTCCTGTCATCTTTTTAAAGGGCTGTTTTTCAGCAGGTGTAATGCCAGCATCGCCGCTTAAGAAAGTTTTTATGCAGTTTTTTACACGTGAATAATGGCCAGCAGGGGACTGAGGCTGCTGATGAGGAAAACCACTATTTAATTCAGTCCTGCTGTATAGTGAATGACCAACTATAGGGCTCTATGGCTATCATATAAGAAAGAAAATAGATTTATTAAAAAAAGTACTGACCAGAAATAATGCTGAATGAAACTCTGATTATCAGTAAAATAAATGACAGGTACGACCCACACAGTTCATTATTTTTAATTATTACCAGCTTTTCAGTAAATTACTGTAATAATGCTGCCCTGTGTCATTAACCCCCATTTTTCACATCAGATCGTGTAACTCTGCAGCCAAGAATCGTAGTTCATGAGCTTTGTTCCTTTCTGATTTCCATATATAGTTACTGTGTGCTGGGGCTATATAATGTCTGGGTGCTAATTGCATGTGTTGATTGAGTTTGGATAATTAGTATAGTTCGCAGTTTTCATGTTACTCTATAAATACTTTTAAAGTTTTGATGTACACCATACACACGTACACAGCTTGCATAGATTAATTATTCATTTTAGTAGCGGTAGTAATATAGTAATACAGATTTCGACAGGCCTCGTGTTTTAATTTGACAACCGAGGCTACCTTCACAACCACAGCTACATAATTGTACTTTCTGTTACAGCTTCTGAGATTCCTATCATCCAATATTCATAACTATGCTTGTTTATTCCAGCCTGCGATAGGTGCTGTTTAATAGAGACAACTTTTAAATGAGCTGTAATAGAATCATCCTCAGGTGTTGTCCTTACTGTAAACTGCACGTGTGCCATGACAGAACACAATAATTCTATATACTTTTCGTACATGCACACCTACCGTGCTTAAAGGAAACATTCACTCTCTGAGTTCTAAATACACATCTGTCTGAACTACAACTGACTGTACCCTGATCATTCCAGAGAGTAAAGACGTAAATGACAGTTGCTGTAGAGAAAGTTGTTGTTGCCAGTTTCTTGACTCTTGCAAACACCAAGAGGTTTAGACAGTAGAAGTGAATGTGTGGTTGGTCTATGACATGTCATATGATCAGGGCTTGTTCTTCTGTCAGATCAGTTCTTGAAGTAAAAAGTACGATGAATGCTGAATAAAAGTGACTCTGTGTATGTGATTATCTGTGTAGTAAAGTATAATACAGTAAATAAAATCGACACGAGCTCGCACCAAGAGATTTAATTAATGTAGCCACTTATACATATAAAAAGGTCATTCATTAATTCGGTCGATGTTTTGTTTTGAAACCCTCTCAAGCATTTTCCTTTAAAAGACACATGCATGGCGCTTGCTCCCTATACACAGCATAGTGTATAGAAATTAGCAATGTTTAAACTATCACAAGTCTGTTGATTACGCTTAAGAAAAAAGGTTTAAAAAGTGGCAAGGCTAATTATTGTTCTGTGTTTAAGCTAGAGGTAAAAGGTTGTAATGGGAAATGCCAAATCAAAGAGCAGTTAATTACATTTTTTTGATAAATTTGTGCAGTTTTTTAGATCTGCTAAGATCCTATTATCTTTAAAAGGGTTTGGGTTAATATTGTCAAAAGCACAGTTGTTGACTAAAGTTAGTCCTTGCATTAGCGTGGGGAATTGTTGACTTAGCAAAAGCTCCTGCAGCTTCAAAATTACAAATGCCAGGAGAGACTTCCAATTCCCTCTAAGCCACCTCTAGGCAAATAGAAGACAGCTGAAAAAAACCAGCAGACCTTGTTGTGACACTCAAACAAAGGAACTACAAACATGTGTTGAATGCCAGCCAAAGGGATAACCAAGAGGAGAGTTTGAGTATATAAAAATCATTTTAAAATGCACTGCAGTGATGCAAGTCTAAACAACGGTTGCACTTTCATGTCTTTGATGGGACTTAAGTTCCTTCATGTGTAGGATAAAAGATAAAAAATCCAATTCCAATACTGTCGTTTGGCAAATGGACATCTCTAATCAGGAAATAAGACCTTAATTATAATATGGATGTGTTGAGCATTTCCTTCTGCTGCTACAGACATCCATTTCTAGCATGCAAATCAGGGGCAGATGGAATTAGCCAAGAAGTGTGTGGGGGAAGAGAGACGTGTCGCTAGGGGTCGATGCCTTTTGTGGAACATAAGTCCCATTTATCCCAAATTAGGACGGGTGCCGTACTGGTTCGCTTTGATGTTCCTCTTGGCGGAGGCCCGGGTGTGGTGCAGATGGGGGAACGGGGCAGATTGCTGGAGTGCAAACAGATGTTCAAGGCTCATCCTTTGAGGTGGTGATGAAATACAACCACAGTGAGAGTCTTTATATCCCACTGTCAGTCAGTTAACACAGAGACAAGGGCAGGGCCACTGCACCAACAACAGTGGAGTAGACAGTTTGACCTATATCTGTCCAAGCTGTAGCTGAAAGATTTAGGCATCAGTGAAATGGATACTGTTATATACATATCGGCTAGTGAAAAAAGAAAAAGGATCATGATAACATGTAGGCAGTCTCAGAATCTTACACAGGTTTTTACACCAGCATCACTTTAAGTCAAATTTCAGTGTTAGCTTATTTTAATCTCAGTTGTATTTTGTGTTTGTTACTTCAGGAATATGACGACGGCTACGGAACAGCTTATGATGACCAAGGATATGAATCATATGACAACAACTACAGCAATCAAGGACAAAAGTAAGTTGCATTGTAGTTTTTGCCAAATGTAATAAAATTCCATCCAGATTTCTTGTTTAGAAGAAATGGGCGAATGTCAGGCGACATCATCTACCCAGCTCATTCTTAAAGCCTGATGGAAGCTTGTGCCAAATAGGAAAATATTCCCTCAAGGTGTCTGGGAGGGATTGCATTCCCAATAAGACAGAGGGGGGGATGGGCAAAACATGTCGCTGCTTTACTGATTTCATAGCACAGTAATAAGGCAATAATAGCAAGCATACTCAATCACAAACCCCTTGCATGTGTCAAATAGAAGTTTATGAGGGTGATGAGTTCACTGCAGCTCGGCTATTTGTGCGTTGGTGAATGGAATATGCGGTCAAATCAATGTTTTCATGTCTTTTGGGCTGTGGACAGCTGGGTTATGGTGCTGGAGCTGTTGGCAGCCGTTTGTGCTCATTTTCAGCACAGTTAAGGAACACTTCCTGCTAATAAAGTATGAAATCTCTCGAGCGACCTTTTAGTTGTCCTTCAAGAGATCAACTCCAAAAACGTTTAGCAAATTTAACACTAGATTTTCCTTCACAATACCAACTGAATCTGGCTGTTGTGGAAGATTTGAAGATGCAAAGAAGAATCTCTAATTGTTAGCGTAATAGTTATTAAGAAGGAGATCACTGACTGTAAGGGCTGGGAAGTAACCACTCTCTGCAGATCCGGTAACATAATCACTTCTCCTCAGAGGAATTAATCGGAGCTCATTACCTTAAAGGCATTATCTTTGTTTTAATCACCTTTAGAAATATCTGGCTAAACATGCATTTCTCATGTCAGCGCAGAGCAAACAGTATTAGTGGCGTGTTGTTCCATTTAACAGAGGGTCCCGCACAGCTAAATGCAGAATATTGATTTTGTTATATCCAGGGAGCTATCGCACTTTCTAAGCCACACAAGGTCAAAAGGCTTTCGCTTTGGTTTGTTGGCGTCCCACTGTATTTTATCAGCACACAATGTGCTACATTTATGTATACCTGCCTGTGTCACTTCAAAGAAACTATGATTGTTGCAACATTTAATGTGTCAAAAATTGGATTGTATTGGCAGCAGCTGCAAAAAAAAAAAGAAAACAGACAGAGGGGAGAAAACATTATTCTGTCCCGTGGCTTTTGTGAGCAGGGTGGTCGATGTTTTCTTTTGTGGAGGTGTCAGGATGTATGTCACCTAGGCTTCATCCATCTTTTGTGCTATCTCTATTTTTCTGTGCCAGATCACACACCCACACATCCAGTGCACACTCTCCTCTTCCTCTAACACAGCATGGGATGTATCTTGTTGGTGGTTAGCTGTGGAGGGAGGAGGGAGGACGTGGGGCCGCCTCAAGAAATCTGCAGCTATTTGTTTTAAAAGCGGCGTTTTGAGTAATGGTGGGGGTGGCTCTGGTGAAGTTGGGAGAAGGTGGAGGGGTTGGGTCTGGGGGTTTTGGTGGCAGCAGAAGAAAAATGGAGTCCATCACGCAAAGGCTGGAGGCTGGGTCGGCACAAAGAGATTTTCATGTCTGTTATCTGGCGGGAGACGAAGCAACAAATAGGTTCAAGACATCAAAGTCTGTGCCTCCAGAGACAGCTGATTCACTTACTTCTTCTCTTATTTGTGTGTCCTGTGTCCTGGATTTGGTTGAAAAGTTACTGTTCCCTCAGGCTGACATTGTGCATGTGCTGTACGTAAGCTTTACACAGTACATCTGTTACATGACGGCCTGGGATTGATTGAATTTTGACCGTTTCATCCATAAACACAGGATCTTTTGTTGTTGTTGTTTGTCCTGCGTTCACTCTTGCACACAGAAGATTAAGAAAACATATACACATAATTAACAATGTAAGAATAAACTAATTGTTTATTGCATTTTTGCAACTGCAATTAATTCTTAGAGTATGACATAGTGCTGTGTCACGGTTCCGTCCTCACAGCCACAGCTGCTATTTAGTTTGTGAAAAAGGTGCATTATTTCCACCCCGAGCTTGAGAAAAGTCATAGCAGGACCCAGCTGCAGCAAGGCCTTAAGAAGAGCACGCGAGTGTGTGTGTGTGTGTGTGTGCGTGAACAAGAAGTCTCCTAACAATGTTTCTCGCAGCCTAAGGAGCTCCCAGTCACCAATCTGAGCTCTGACTGCGTGGCAGGATTTTCAGCTGCCGGAGGATAACAAGCAGAACAATTTATAGTCACTCTGTCATGTTATTACCCCGATGGCTTATGCTAGAAACAGGCCTGCCATTTGTGAACACAAAGGGAAAGAGAGAGGATGGTTTGGAACGGCTGCTGCTCTTAAAAAGATTGTAATACTACATCCGTGGATTTACTGATACCTTCATTTATTTGTATTATACTGGTTTGTCAGTCAAACAGTTAACTAGAACGTTATATGCACTGCAGGTAGGAAGTCTATTCCACACAGTTCCTTTTGCCTCTAACTAACAGAACTCACTTCAACAGGCAGCACAGAACTATCACAGCTCAGTGCTAAATTAATTTGCAGCCATCAGAAAAAATTAATTAACCGTGTTTAATTGTTTAAATAATTTCTGTAGCAAATATGTAAACATTTGCTAATTTTGGAGGTCTGACTGACAAACAAGCAGTTAGTTAGTTAGGTACTATCAGTTCAGGACTCTTTCTGAAAATGAATCAATAATGTAATGTGTGTTTTTAGACAGGAAGACCACGTAGAGTGTCCTGCTGAACAAAGCTACACTTTCCGAATTGTTTGTTTTACTAAAAGAAAGAAAAGCTAATGATTCTTCTCAAACAACAGAGAAGCTGCTGATTTCTGGCTCGTAAACCAAGTTCTGACATGAAACGAGTTGTTTCAAAATACTCTTATTACGTCTCTTCTTATCACGGCTCAATAGTTGTTAATGATTCATTTGAATCTCTGGTATGTTTAATTTGTGCAGTGACAAGGAAAACAGAAAACTGCACCCACTGATGTGGGACGCTCGCAGCTCGCAGCTCGCAGCCGTTGCAGAAGTCAGTCTGCAAACTCTGAGGTCACAGCCTCCGCTCACCATGTTCATACAACACAGCACTGAGCTACCGTCTTTTCTGAACAGGCAGCACGGGGCTTCATCTCGGGACAGTTCCTTGAAGCTGCTGTGGTTAGGCACCAATTGAGAGCCAAGGTCAAGGATGCTAGAGGAGGCTGCTTGTGTGGGGACCAACTTTAATTTTATTAGCAAGCAGAAGATGATGTCTCTGTTGGGAAATGAGAAGGATGACAGCTGTGGCACAGCTCTGGCTGGACGCTGGGAGAGGTCACGGCGAGGCCATCTCTTGCAGACCTAATGCAATCAAAGCATTATTTCATACTTGACACCTCAGAGAGTGCCGGCCGCTGACACCTCACACCTTCCCCTGCACTTTGCTTTGGTATGCTACATCTTAGGCAGCATCCCAGAGGCCTGCGGGTACAAGGATAGCTGTGTGATAGCAGTGTGACAGTGTTTCTGTAAATCTTAGTACAGGAGGTGGACATGATGGAGCACAGAGAAAACAGGCTGCAGATTGGTGATACAATCCTTTCCCTAAAACTACCTAAACCAGCTTCAATAACACACAAAGCTCTACTCTGAAGAGTAGACAATTATTAATGTTAACAACATTTTCTGCCAGTGCCAAGTGCATTTCTATAAGAACCAGCTCCCTGAGAGCTGCAAGGACCAAGCAAACCTCTGATTTGGATAAAAAAAAGGATCACGCATTGTTTTTATTATTGATTCACTGATTTTATTTCTGCCCACTGTAGCAGGCGATCTGCCTTCTGCCTGATCCATCAATACAGGCAAGAGACCTGGTAGACCTGCGTGATGTAAACGCCTGTCTGTGGAAATTACATTCACTAAGAGCCTGAGTCAGAAACAAGATTCACAAATGGAAGCCTGGGGTGATGCACATCTTGCAGCCAGTGTGGATAAATGTAATTAGTAAGTGAATGACAGACTTCAAAAATGCTTCAGAAATATTTACAATGATTTTTTTCCAACGTGAGCAGCAGGTATCATCTCCGTCATCTTCAAGTTAAAGATAAACTGCTGCTCGCATTAGACTCAAAATCAACCTCAGTCCTTTTTCTCCCACTCTGCTCTGCTTTCCTGCCATCTGCTACACTTTATGCGCAGTTTATAACCCGTCAGGTGGTATTCATTGTCAAATTAAGACGCTGCAAGACTTTCTAACCAAGCAAAAATCGTGGAAATGGTCCGATTGTTAAGATTGGGGGCGAATCTCGCTCGAAAATGAGCAGAAGACACAAAGAACAATGATGGACAATTAATAAAGTTGAAATGTCAATAATGAAGTTGACATTTCAAGATTGAGATTTTGATTAAAGGACATTTTAAGAATACATCAAGCTGCCATCTTCAAAAAAAGCCAAAACCATGAATGCCATCCTCATAAGATTTCCAAAGTAAAGTTGTCTGTTTTTCATGGCTGTAGTCTCCGTGGTGCGTTAAACTGTCGCTGGTGCAAAGTGTTTGATTTGCCTGCTTGTGATTGCTACTACTATGAATTGTGCTTGTTATGTCAGAGCCCTGAGGGACGCAACACCCGTTTAGTACAATGCAGTGTGTTTTTTATTCTTAAAGTTAAAAAAAGTCTCCTGCTGAAACGCCTGCGGTAGCTTCACAGACGCCAGGTACCTGGATGTTGTTTTCGAGGGAGACAGCTCGTCAAGATGAGTGACGGGTGCTGTGGCGGGAATTAGACCATCTGAGGGGAAGGAGGCTGGGATTTACACCCCTCTCTCTGTCTCTGTCTCTGTCGAGACAAAAAGTCACATATTTAATGCAAACTTCAAGAAGACATAACAACAAACTCAGATAGTCGCGGTGCAACACGTCTCCAGATGATGGATTCTGAAAGAATACTGTGAACTGACTTGAGGTTTAGTGTTTTCGCTGAAGGAGGATTTCATGTACTTTCCATGAAAGCAGGTAAGTAACATAAACGGTTTGCTCAAAAGCAGAGAGAACACTCATTTGTACAGTCAAATCTTTGCCGTGGGCCACTTTGCCACTCTTTGTGACTCTCCAGCAGGAGGGCAGCATTGGAGCTAGCTTTGCAATCAGCCACCACATTTCAGCAATCACCAGCGTTTCCATAAGTAGGATTTCCAGTTGAAATTATGTGAGCTTCGTTTTGTACTAAATGCTGAAAAAAGCCTTCCCTTTCATTTTCATTGTATTGTTGTCTGTGGAAATCACCACTGAGCCAGTATAATCAGAACTTTCACTGTGGAGCTTTTTTTTTCCTCAGCATTTTACTTTTTCAAGCTTGTGCCAAGAAGGAACGTAAAACATGATTACACCAGAAGCATATTCCTTCTCGAGTGTTCTTCTTAAGTATCCACAGCCATGATCAATTAAAGCGTGCGGTATGCTAGAAAGCGGAAACACAAGAAAGGCATCCTCTCTCCACATTAGACCAGTGCTGCGTTACCTCTGCACCCCTCGCTAATGTCCTTCTCCATTTTTTTTCCCAATATATCACAGAGGACTGGAAGAGTAATGGCGATGTAGGAAAACAAAGTCCACCAGGGACGTGTACTACATCATTCAGATTTAACACTGCCATCTGTTTGGTGTTGCCCAGGAACGACAACATCAGTGCTTAAGATGGAGCATTTACTGAGATGACGGATGCATTAGAGAGGCAGGGTCTTTACCTGTGGAAAGGCAGAATCTGATGCCTGACGAAAGAGACACACTTATCTAATAGGTGTCGCGCTTGCCTGTTATGGTCCGCGCCGTGTTGTGGACAGGGGCTTCTTCCTCTTCTTCTGGGGTTAGCAGCGGACGGCTTCTGCTAATGAATGCCAAATCAAAAGCTGACCTATTTAGAAAGTTCTTTTACACCTATTACAGGGCAATACCTCGAGTGAGATTCAACCAGCCCTGACAGCCTGTTCCATACGTGTGTTCATGTTGCCAGCTGTGCACCTCTGACTGGGCAAAGCTGTGATTTGGGATCCGTCATATGAAATGTAGAACATAAATAGATCAGAGAGCTTCAGAGAGCTTTTATTTCCCTTTTTCGCTCATACCTCTTTACTTTGTGGGTTTTTTTGGCAGTGTCTGCGAATATTAATTACAGAAAGCCAATTTGTATTGTGATTATAAAGCATATATTTCATCACAGGAATTGTATTCTTTACCTAACATGAGTTTACAGTTAATGGACAGTGGCTTGATCAGGAAAGCTTGGAGCAACTTTGTAGGAGCTGCTCATCTGACTTAATGGCTAACAATCTATAAACATACAGACTTTACTTGACTTGACTTGACTTGACTTGACTTGACTTTACTTTACTTTATTTGGCGGACACTTGTATCCAAAGCGACTTAAACTGCAGACGAGTATTCTGAATAAAAAATCATTCAACTAACTTATTATCTATGTCTCATATTATGTAGTCATGGAGACTGAAGCGAACATTGATTTATTTTATTAGTTTTTTTTTACCATATTGATTTAAGACAGTGTTAAAACAGATCTACAAAAAATGGCTTAAGGACATAAATAATGATTATGATCAGAGTCAAAAGTTGGACGTGGGGCTATGACGTTGAAATTCAACGTCCAAATAAAGCGTGGTATGAAATATGGGGGAGAGGACATGATTCATTTGATTTGGATTAAAATGCTTTATGAGTATCCACAAAATATGAAGGAAGAAGCCTGACACAGATTACAGAGCCCAACATTTTAATTTAGCGAGAGGAGAGGTCACTAAGCTTGCAACATGGCTCCCCTGCATTATTAGTGAAACATGACTTACAGCTGATTCTTCTTCTTCTTTATTAAAGGTAATTTGTAGTTATTGTGGTGAAATTCCAGATGCATACACTAAACTGATGAATTTTAACTTTTGAAAACACAAAGCAGAATTTTACCAGACTCTTTGACTTTCAGGATGTGGACCGAGACCTGCCGTATTTCAGAAGCCAAAGTAACTACAGGGAGAAGTTGTGTAGTAATATTGATGAAATGTCACCTCAAAAATTAGAGGCGTTTAACAGCTTTTGCTGCAATCGCCTCCTTTGTGCAAAGTGGAAGTCTGCAGTGGCAGCAAACTACTGTTGTGGGTCCTCTCTGCCCTTAGTAACAGAGAAACCTCCAGAGTTAAGTGGAGTGGAGTGGAGTTAAGTGTATTTTATTTTACAGGAATCTTGGCTTCTACTTTTTTGGGAGACAAACATAGTGAAAATTATTTACAGGAAGAAAAAAGTTGACAGTCCACGCAGCGTGTGAGCGCTGAAACCGTGTTGGCAGTGCTGTGTAGCATCCTGGTATGTGGTGTTTGGATGTTTTTTATCGCTGAATATAACAGAGGGCCTACGAGAGTCCAATATTTTATATACATCACAATATGTCTGCAAGCACCTGTGATTTGTGGCAAATTGATTTTCTGACATTTAAAAAAAATAGATGTTTATTTCGAAGGCAACCTCTCTGGAATACACCCCTGCATTTTAGCATGGTGTGAAATCTAATTATTTAGTATCCCGTCAGGTCTTGTCTCAGGCTACACAACATGACGAGCCAAAACATGCATTCAGTCGTCACGTGTCTCTCTGCCCCCCCTCCCCTGTCTCTGCTCTGTCGGCCAGTGAGTGGTGTCAAGGATATTCCAGCGACTTGACATCCATGGCAGATGCATGGTGGCACCTCAGCCGCGAGGGCTGTCTGGAAACCTCACGCTCAGAGCAACAGCAGCTGGCCTCACTTCTTGAAGGGAGACTACATTTGCTCAGGGGGAAAGCCTTGTTTGCTCCTGCTGGCATTGCAGTGTTTGTAGCTGAATTATAAACTGTGTAAAATTTATGCTAAGCCTGACTTAAGGCACAGGCCTCTTTAAGGAGCTGTCTCATGTCTCATTGAGTCACTATAGTGTTCTTAAAACATCCTCCCACCGTCCTCAAGTGGGGATGTCTTCTTGTTCATCATTATCAAGACATTGTTGCAGAAAACAATAATCATTTTTTCTTGTTGTTGTAAGACATTATCGGTGATGGGAGGTTGTTATATATGTTCAACCCAAATTACAAAGAGGCGCATTTTTCACTTACTTCAATGGTACTTAGCCATGCAGAAACTTTAACGGCGCATAATGTGATTCCTCCAGCACAATACAACGGAGGTAAATCATTTTGGTTTTGGTGCTTAACATTGAGCGTTTAGATTTTCACAAAAAAATCAAAGCAAGGTTTCATGCAGCACGTGGAAGGCAGAGTGTAGGGAGACGTCAGACAACAGCTGCTTCTAATGGTGCAACTTTTTCACAAGGTTGCAGGTACACAGGTTGCAGGGGTGGATCTACAGAAATGTAAAGGGGGGCAGCTGACCCACAGACACCCTCCACCTTAATTGTTCTGTTCATGCATGCACAAATGACAAATATGTCCCTTTACTTCTATATGCTGAAACAAACAAGACAAAGTGAGTCATTATAAATACCTAGACCCTCAAAAACCTTCACACATTGTTGACTGGTTTTAGTATTGTAGTGTGTTTGTATTGTATCTGTTCTGACTGAAACTTACCTGGTAAAATCAGTTTAAAAAATAAAATGGTATGGTAGTGTGACAGGTGTGCACAGCGGCATTTAGCACCATCTAAATCCCCAACACACACCCCATGGATATCCTGCCAAAACCTCCTCCCACGCCAAGCAGGCGGAATGATTCTGGATTGCTACGAGCTGACGTAATTTGTTGACTCTCAGAAATCACATTCGCATCAAGCTACTCGATTACAATAACAAGAGTAAAGTGTGAGTCGTTACTTCCACTCTGGTGTGTCATTGCTGTCACCTATCTGCCCTCAGCAGTCAGGGCATGTTGATGTGGTGTTGGGGCTTTGGATGGTGCCTTCAGCTCTCTAATCCAAAGAGCAGAGAGGTGCTGCTGTCGCTGACAGACTGACTGACAGGCAGGCGGAGAGGACCCAGCTGTAATGGCTCTTGTCGGCTCAGTGGCAGCCTTATGATGAATTGCCTCTCCTGAATGATAGCACTGTTACTGAGTGATACTGACGCAGGATTGTTCTGTCAGCATCTCACTGCCGACCGCAAATAAAGAAATAAATAAGGAAGCGAGAAATGAACCGCTATGCAACTTGCCTCCCCATCCTTTTATTTATCATTAAAGTTGCCACTACTCATAGATCTCCATATGCGCTGATATGGAACTGGGGGTTTGGGCAGATATATACGGTGGAGGAAATTGTCTTGTAGCATCAAAAATATTGGCCAAACCTTTGCTAGATTGAAACCTGCCTCTTGAAAGTTTTTAACGTTCAAACACAAAACTGTATTTTTTATTTTGCTGCAAAAATTACTGTATATGTAATTATATTTATCAATTTGATGCTTTAATGTGATACTTATAATAGGTTTTAGTCCATCTATTTGATAATTGCAGCAATTTGTTATTTCCCCATTATTCTTACATTTACCTTCCTGTTTTGTTTACAGCTCAGATGACTACTATGAATACGGACACAGTGGGGAATCATATGATTCGTATGGTGAGTTACAGACCTCTCTTCCTCCCATATAACTCATCAGTTATCTAAACAACACTTTCTAGTTTCTGACTTTACACTGTTGGTTTCGTCTCAGTTGTCATGGCACCTGGTTAATTGTGTGATCAGCAGGTTTGAGGTAATTTTTCCTCAATTCAGAGCTTTTGCATCTTGAGTGCCTTTAACTAATTACATGGGAACAAAACAGCTTTAACTCAAACTAACTAATATCAAACTTTCAGACTTAACTAAAGAAAAGAAATCACATTTCACAACAAGTTCATGGAAACTGCTGGACATTACTTTTATATCTGGCTAAAAAGTTATTTTATATGTATTTTATTTTATAGGTGCTAAGGTGCTATTAGACAACTGCCTGTTATTTTTCTGTGTTGTGGCTTTGATTTGTGTATTTGTTTACCCCTAAATGTTGTAGTTTTGTTGGTTTGTTAAATCAAATAAAAAAGTTTTATTTAACTATGAGCAGTAGGAAAACATTTGGTGTTACTTAGAAATGTTGTTGTTTTCTATGATAACGTATATGCTTTGTAGTGCTAACTGAATTGCAAGAGGATTTTTTAATAATCAGTTAGCCTTTTAAAGAAATACATTTGCATTTGGAATAACAACAAGCACGCATGGAGAAAGCATGAATGAACCCATCTGTGGTTTACTGTGATGTGCTGCCGTACAGCTAAAGGGTTTTATGTTCAATACACTGAAACCCTGCAGTAGTGCTGAACTACAACTACCATTTCCCCAATGGGAGAAGTAGAAATATGTCATCATCATTATTATTATTGGAACACAGGACTAATGTTTGCTTGTGACAGTGGTCATAGCTATTTAGGAAGTATCATGGCACACAGACATTAAAAAGGTGTACACTGTATTTCTTATCATTCTGATGTTATGAAATAAGAAAGAAAGAAATAATACAGTTTCTGGTACCGCAGACTTTTTAATCGTAGTGCACTACCACTACTAAACATCAGCACCATCTACAACTTACAGTGGGGTGCGAAAGTTTGGGCAACCTTGTTAATCTTCATGGTTTTCCTGTATAAATCATTGGTTGTTAAGATAAAAATTCTTAATTAAATATATAATGTAGGAGACACACACAGTGAGATTTGAGAAGTGAAACAAAGTTCATAGGATTTACAGAAAGTGTGCAATAATTGTGCTAACAAATTTAGGCAGGTGCATAAGTTTGGGCACCACCAAAAAGCAGAGACGAGATTCTGAGGTCACCAAACAGCATCCCCTCCGCCCCTTGGCTGCACCTAGAAATTCTGTCCATAAAAGTTTTGAACAGAATCTGTGACAAAGGGCAGCCCTGGCGGAGTCCAACCTCAACAGGAAATGAGTCCTACTTATTGCCGGCAATGCGAACCAAG
>JAUMTR010000003.1:16187305-16206088 GCA_032270685.1 Microctenopoma stevenorrisi | reverse complement strand
CTGATCCAACTCACCACCAGGTGGTGATCAGTTGACAGCTCAGCCCCTCTCTTCACCCGAGTGTCCAAGACATAAGATCCGATGACACAACTACAAAGTTGATCATCGAACTGTGGCCCTGTGCGCCCTGGTGCCACGTGCACTTATGGACGCCCTTATGCTCAAGCATGGTGTTCGTTATGGACAATCCGTTACTAGCACAGAAGTCCAATAACTGAACACCACTCAGGTTCAGATCGGCTCTCCAGGTTTCACTGTCATTGGCGACGTGAGCGTTGAAGTCTCCCAGAAGGACAATGGAGTCCCCAGGGGCAGCGCCTCAAATACAAATGCAAATACAAATTTTATTTGTCACATACATTATTATACAGCGTACAACCTGCAATGAAATGTGTTCTTCTGCATTTAACCCATCCCCCCTTAGGGGGAGCAGTGAGCAGCCACAGGCGGTGCTCGGAATCGAACCTGGGATTCCTGCCTTCCAGCCCTCTGCCTTAACCACTCTGCTACCAGGCCGCCTCGCAGCGCGTCCTCCAGGGACCCCAAGAAGGCTGGATACTCCGAACCACTGTTAGGCGCATACGCGCAGACTACGGTCAGAGTCCTCCCCGCAACCCGAAGGCGCAGGGAAGCAACCCTCTGGTCCAACGGGGAGAACCCCAACGTACGTTTAGAGGCTGTCATTTCTGCGAAAGGAGGATCTACATAATATTGAGTTCATTTCTTTTTGGTGGTGCCCAAACTTATGCACCTGCCTAATTTTGTTTAAACAATTATTGCACACTTTCTGTAAATCCTTCAAACTTTGTTTCACTTCTCAAATATCACTGTGTGTGTCTCCTATTAATATTTAATAATTGATTTTTTTTTTATGTTTTGATTTTTTTTTTATCTTAACGACCAACGATTTATACAGGAAAACACTGATAAGGTTGCCCAAACATTCGCACCCCACTGTAAGTACACTGTTTCCTGAAGATTAACAATGAAGGGCTAAAGGCTTAGCTTAGTGGAACCACACAAGTAACTCAGCAATTGTGAACTAAATTATTAATGTAAAATATTTTTTAATTTCTTTAGTACTAAATAATTTTTATTGCAGTTGATATTTTAGTTAAAGAATGCTATATTTCTGTTAAGTTCAATTTTTAGAGTTGGCATGCAACTGCTTACGGTCACTGTAACAGAACACAATGTTCAAGGCCATTTGAAATGACTGGTTTCCAGTTTGGCGGGTGCTTAACGTGTCTGAAATGAGTGGTAAATGGCTCCAGTTTACTTGCAGTTTAAGTCAACAGCACTGAGATATTTAT
Source organism: Microctenopoma stevenorrisi (assembly GCA_032270685.1). Lineage (NCBI taxonomy): Eukaryota > Metazoa > Chordata > Actinopteri > Anabantiformes > Anabantidae > Microctenopoma > Microctenopoma stevenorrisi. The sequence goes on along the minus strand of JAUMTR010000003.1, from coordinate 16,204,775 downwards.
GAGGTTCAACAAGACTGTGTCAGCTTTTGACAAGACACAGTAGGAAGTGGGCCAAGGTCATCTCTGCTGCCCACTGCTCTGAAACAACAGTCAAGCTAATATACAGAGTAAGGGATGGTTTGCTGTAATACGCCATGTACAGCTCAGCCTGAGCCTAATCTAATGTAAATACAATAATATGTTTAACATGCATTGTATGTAAGAAAGTATTACCATGTTTCAATTGGAGAATTGATGGAAAACAATCCGTCACTTGTTTATTATGTTTAAGGGATTTATTTCATTTTGAAAGTTTATTTTGGCTTATTCTGATAAGGTTTGTCTTTCTCCAGATGTACATAAAAGCACTTCCTTGGCAAGCGAGGGAGGGAAAAGGCCATTATATACAGCAGAGTCTTGTTGCGGTGCACAGAGTCGACCTTACTTCATAAACCTTTTTGATGACCTACTTGCTTTTTTCATGCATAGTTCTAAACGTGTTTGTGAAAATAAGTCAGAGCAAAGAAAACTTTCCTAACTTTTCTGACCACACAAAAAGAAGAAGTAAGCATTCTACTCATTAGAGTGGTGCTTACATGCACACAAAATAAAAACTGCTGCCACATGGGTCAGGCAGGAAAAAAAAGGTGACAGTTCGAAAGAAACCAGATAAACAGTGTTGATGTGCATCCTTGTTCTCACAACACAAGGTTACCTTGGTCTGTGTCTTCAAAGTGACTGTCAGTGAAAGGGTGACAGGTTTAATTAAGGGGTATTGTCTCTGTGTTGCCATCAGAGAGCCTGAACACGGGGATAAAAACAAGCCTTTGTGAGCCTCAGCTCGAGGGAAGTCTGAGTGCTGGCTGAAGATCAGACAAAGGGTGCCATCGATACTGGCACTCTCACATTGACAGTACCACGGGGTGAACAGGGGCTGATTTGGGCTAATGGTAATTGTGACCTTTTTTGCTAGGAGCCACTAAACGGGTCCTTTTCAAGTAGCTATTTGATCCTCTCATTCAATTATCTGAGATGCATCCTTGCAGGTGAAAGTCAAGCTTCTTGCCGTGAGTCGCTGTGTGCATTCACAGCTTGAATCGGCGCTTTTGTTATTATGAGCTGCGTCGATACCAGACGCTGAAAGTGCTCCCAACTTTGTGCTGCATTATTTTCATCTAAGGGAGCACATATACAATATTTGCATAGAGCTTAAAAGACTATACATGGGTTGCTGTGAATGAATGATTCAAGTGTAACGTCTCCGTAATCACTCCCCATCTGTTTCTTTTCTTTTCTTCTTAATCAGGTCAGGAAGAGTGGGCAAACAATCGCAGCAAGGCACCGTCAGCACGAACAACCAAGGGAGTGTACAGAGATCAGCCATACTCCAGATATTGAACTGTTTATACAACCCACACCTGAGTCCTCATGGCTGTTTCAACCCAAGTAATGGATTTTTTATGGACGCTCCCACCTTTTTAGAATCGAAAACTAAACATAATACAAATGAAATGGTGATAGCGAGACACTGAATGAGTAAAAACTGGGTTTCAAATATGGCTTCCCCCTTATGATAAAAATATACTCCCACTGGGTAAAATGTGTTAAGCAATTAAGGTAATCTATCCTTTCCTCCAGGAGAAATTGACTGGATGTTGAGATTAAAAAAGTCTCCATAGCACATTAAGTTCCTCTCTCAGCTATGTGATTGTGAAGAACGACGTTGTATCACGCTGTTTCACTCGGTAGTGATTAGTGGATCACTATAGGCTGTCCGATACAATGCTTCTGCACAGCTGCCAGGGCAACTTAATTTATCACCCTCTATTCTTTAAACTTTGAACTGCTTGGTTGATCACTTTCAAATGTAGTAGCTTAGTTCTAGGAAAGTGCAGTAGTGTAGATATCTTTTTCTGAGGGGTAAATGGTGAAACTGTGTCCCGTGTAAATTAATCATATACGAGCAGAAAAAGACAAGAGTCATACTGTATACATATTGTATTGCTGTTTCCTCCTTTTTGTAAAATAATAGTTCCTTAGTGTTAAAGGGCTTATAAAAGCATGGTGTGAAACTGTGGATATTGAACTGTGTCAGCTGTTTTATTCTGAAAAGCCTGTGTAGTTGTGTTCATTAATTATGCCCCCAAACATCCACTTTAATCCATCAATAAATAGCCACTCATACTTTATGTACACCGATCAACCAGAGCTACCAAACAGTCCAGAAGCTTTGTACGTTTTGTGATTGATTTTAAATGCTCTAATTAAGTCATTTTGATGTCCAATTTTGATTTAAAACGAGCTACTTCACTTACTTTGCAGGCAGAAAAAAATTTATGATACTAAATCACACGCTAGTTGGTTGGTAATCATTTCCATCTAGACATTTGTTCAACAATATTGATTTTGAGCTTATGTAAGCCCTTTAATATTTTTTCTCTTTGTTGATGCTGAATAAACATTTTGAAAGAAAACACTTGTGTTTGAGAGAATAATTATGGACCCATAAAAAAGACTCATAATTTAAACTAACAACTCCCAAAAGAAAAACCAGCCAGATTTTTAAGAGTTTAGAATACTTAGCCTTTAATAATTTAAAATACAATGGAAATCTTCCTAAGTGATAAAATAAATCGTATGTTCTAGCATAAAATCCAAAGTGATAGCAAGATGGCATTAGCAAAAATACTTGTGTGTCAACAGCAAATGGCGGTCTGTGACCTTGCTGACGACCTTGGTAATCTGATAAGAACGGCTTCCTGTTTGTGTTTGAGCGGCCCGTGATGCATTTTGTATGAAATCTCCCTCCGCCTGAGATTTAGAGGATTTAGCGATAAGGACAGTGCCACTCTTGAAACTCTATCCACTCTATTTGCTCCTATAATGCGATGTGAAGCCAACGCTGATCACGTCAAGCATCATCAGTAAACACACATTAAGTTTGGGAGTGTTTACCCTCTGACAGACAGAAATGTCTCGTAGCGCTGTACCAAAGCCTCCTTGACCTCCTCTAGGCCTTGCTCACTTCCATACGGTGGGGTGGGATAGGGCTGGTGGGTTTGCTCTCTCTTCTTGTTTTGCTCTTTCTGTTCTCCGGTCATGTGACCCTCTCCCAGTCGTTTAAAGAGCCTGCCTTTGCCCCGTCCATTAAAGAGACTCTAAATGACCCCCAGCTGACCTCCGCTGAGAGAGGATGGCAGTAGCTGTTTAAAAAGAGCTCCGTCCCACAAGGTAAACAACCTGACCCGATTTAACCTCTTCCCTAACGTAGATGCTCATAAACCCTATCTAAACTTTAATGTAACTTGTTTGCCTGTCTCTGTTAAGACGCAAAGCTAGCAATAATTAGATATCTGTAACAAAAACACTGTAAAAAAGTATGATAAATAGCAGTAATATGTCAATGAACTGTGTAGTGAAATAACTTTATCCTAAGACTTTGATAAACTGTTACAACAATTTAACCATAAACTGTTATGTGTCTTGATTTTCTTGTCATATTTTCAGCTGTAAACATATTTATCTTGTGAACTCACATGGTCACACTGCCGTTTATATTCCTTTCTAGGTCAGTGTCTCGGCTGTGCCAGGCCATCCATCCTTTTACCTCACTGGTGCTAAAGGTAAGTTCACGTCCGCTGTACAGTGATGTTGTGCTTCCACACTAGAATATTCTGTGTTATTGCTGATGTGATTTCAGTCACAGTTGACTGTGGAAAGAGGCTCAAACATTGTAATTAGAACAGTTAAAAAACCTTTTAAAACGTTGGACCTGCTCACATTTTGGAAACAACGCCGTTCTTCTTTTTTAGTTCTATAAAGATGTGCGATCTTGTTTATTGATCTGAAGTATGCAGAGGTAGGGCGTTCTCTAACGTTTATGGTGACGAGAGGGTCGGAGACACCGTGAGTCTCTCTGAGTCTCCTCACAGATGAAGGAATGACCTTCAGAGACAATCTCAGATGAGGGTCTAACCTGTTCGCGTGTCAAATTGAAAACCCTTAGCAAGTACAAAATGAAATATCAAATATTAATGTGACTTTGGGACAAACTTGTTCTCTTGAAAGGTTTTTAATGTTGAAAATATTTTTCAATATTGCCTCTAGTCTGAAAGCTCTAGCTGAGCTACGTCCTATAAGGTGGAGAAGGCTCTCTCTGTGTCATCTGAACCACAATGGGTCCATTTTGCTGCAGTTTGTCAAAGAGAAGCTGAGCTTGTAATAAGCAGAGAAACGTAATGCTGCACTGATTGTGTTAGACAACAACACCTGGAAGTGGCTACAGATAACAGCGTGAGATAACGGAGACATATGACTTTGTAATTCTTTGACAATCCTGCTCAAGTTGCTCCTTTTCCTTTTCTTTACAGACTGGACGAGGCGCACGCAAACTTCCCACCAAACATTCCAGCCCCAAATAACGTCAAACCGAATGTTTAATTTCACGTTTTGGCCAAGTGGAGGACTTTCAAATTTTCACCGTCTGGACTCAATTCTGTGGGGGACGAGATGAAGTGACCTGCTGAAATGCTGGAAAGGGGGAAGAGAGATAATGCATGTATCGCACATCATCACTCTCCAGAGAAAGAGAGGGAGAGAGGAAACCCGTGAGGCAAATGGAGCTCCTCATCCTCTGGGACGATCTGTCCGAGACTATTTCCTTCAGAGCTTCGCTCGCTCTGTATACATTCTACATACACGCAGGAATGCTCTGAACTGACAGTGAACCTGCCCTCTGTCGTTCTCCATTTCCATTTCAGTTGAAGGGGATGTGTCTACCTCTTACGATCGAAATTAGCTGTTGCCTATTATGGAAGATAAATAAATATATAATGCAGCGTGCTAAGGGGATGGTGTAATATTTCTGGCAAAGCCACTTCTAATCTCATTTTGTTGTGCTCATTAGCCTATATCTAATCCATTCCAGTGAATAAATAATTCACTAAGTGCCTTATTGTTGCATTGCTGTGACATGTTTAGATGCTGGAGTTAAAATATCTGTGCAGTACAACAGAAAATGTAGCTGTTTTCTTCTTTTGTGCGGGTTTTCTGTATGCATTACCACACTCTTGGAAAGAGGCGCCCAGACGCTCATACTGTAGGAGTACAGTCTTTCCAGATGTATTGCTTAATCACAATAGACTCCAGTGGATATTACAATTCCAAAATAGCTTTCCGGTGGATCGGGAGCATCATTCTGTCTTGTGCATAAGTCCACATAGGCTGATCCGTATTCTGCACAGTTGTATGTCCTCAGCAGCAGACAATAGTTTTCCATTAGTGGAAGTGATTCTCTCTGGAGCCTCGGGCCAAGCCTCAGACAATAACACAGCGACCTAACGCTTCCATCTCCAGCTTCCGGAGTCAACTCTCATCACCTCCTGGGACTGATCCCCCTCTCAGATGTGGCTTAGAGCGACTGGCTTATCTCAAGTAAGCTTGAAGTAAGTTAATAAGTAAGAGCAGCTCATTTGATTAACAATGCATACAAAGGAGGATGTAGTGATCTGCCACTGGGATGAGTCCATTTCACCACTAGAATACAAATCGATGGGTTTTTTTAAAGGCTTCAGAGGATCTGGAGCAAAATTAGAAATAGATTAAAGGTCCTGAAAAGCTATTTTTTCTATCAGCTTCCTACTACGACAGATGTGTCCTACACGAGGACACGGAGATCTGACAAAGTAGGACGAGCAATTTGTCCTTATTTGTTCATTTGTGCTTTTGAGTGGCTGGGAAAACGTGTTGTCACATATGTCCATGCACCAATCAGAGTTAGGTGACACTTATTATGCTAATGGGTGTGGGGATTGTTTGTTTGTGTCCATTAATTCTGATCAAATTCTGCTTTGATTCTGATCAAATCAAACCTAGATAGTCCAAATACATATATGTACTGTGTAGCAGAACCAAACATCACATTAGCTTAGATTAGTAGCTGGGTAAGGCTGTAAATGGCAACAAAATCATTCATACATGTCACTACCTTATAGCACCGCCCACCTGGAAGGCAAAGGTGTACAGCTGTATGGGACCTACAGGTGATCAGCTTTAAGGAGCTAAAATGAAACCATGTTTCCATGGTGACTCTGACCATCAGTGGGGTTTGGAATAACAGTAATGTATATGATTCTTTTTTTTAAGTAATGACTCTTCATAAGTGAAGTGTGCGTGTTCACTCATGTTCCTCTTCATCATGTTCAGGATCTGAAGCAGTCTTCTCCTGCCTTTTGTTCTGTAATTAACTGCGGGTCTCTTAATCTTACTGAGATTAAAACACCCTGATCAATGTTGAAGTGTCCCCCTGTCTCCTTTAAAAGTGAACTCTAACGTGACCACGGGTCAGTATGCGTCGCCTGCTAAGTGGATGCGGGATCGATTATCACGAAGACGTGAAGGAACTGGGCTGAAGCACAACGATAATACTGAGGATGCTTCACCACACACATCGCCATGAATACAAGACAGTCGTTGACCTTTTTCTTATCTATCCTGGACATGTGATACTTTTTAATTTATTTTATTTTTTAAAGAGGTTAAAAAAACACTATCAAAAGATTTTTAGATCAAAAATACAGGATGAGATCAAAGATTAATAAGATGTGAATAAACAAAAGGCTAATGATCTCTGTGGGGGAATGTAAACATCACACTATTTTAATTCATGTAAACCCTAAATCAGTATTTGTACATGTTTAAATATAACTGCACACTACACATCATGCTCCTGCGTTACATTATATTCACTGATCCACTAAATATATACATGACTCAGTTATACATGTCTTTAGAAGCAATAAAGTTTTACTTGTACTGATTTAAAAAAAAAAATATATATATATATATGTGTGATGAGCTAAATAATGAGTTGCGATTGTACAGCAGCGACTACATCATGAAGCTCGTCTCCCTTTGATACTTCACTTCAAAGTCTGTCTGCACTTACCGCAGTGTGTCGGGTTGGGAAACAAATCATACAGGCAATTCCAGTTTCCTGACTTGTTGAGGATTGACACTGTGTAATGGAGTTGGAACTAAATATAGTTTTATTAACTCCGTGGAGGAAGCTAGTGATGAGCTTTGGCACTTGGCATGTTTTCCTTACTTCAAACCCCCGCCACTGTGTGGATTTTATTTACCTTGATACGCCCTTGAAATAACAGTAACAGATCAAATAACTTTTGTGTTGCCACGGCTGTCTCAGTCTCCAACCTTTTAAATATTGTATGTTCCCCTCCGCTGCTGCCTTGGATACATCTCTCTCCCCATGTAAATGCTGCTTTCTTCTTTCTGCTTTTCTCTCTCTCTCTCTCTCTCTCTCTTTGCCTCCATCCTTCAGGCCGTTCCACTTTGAAGTTGTTTCATAGCTGTGTGAAATTTGAGATTAAAGTCCATCTGTTCGGCCCCGCCCCCACCCATCAATACATCTTCAGCTATAAACACAAATAACGACAGACAAACAGAGGGCTGTGGATTTTACTAGGTCAAAGCGGTCGTTATGTGGCTGAGCGGGGAGTCGCGAGCGGGTCAGGTGAGAGAGAGCTTTCACGCTTACAGGATCAATTACACCTGACACAGGTTATTACAGACAATGAATTTCATATCTATTTTTTATCTATTCATCAGCGCTGGATGTTTGAAGCCAGAATCGTCGAAGGGATTATGCACTTCTGGGCCCGTAAAGGTGAACTTGTGGTAGAGCTCAGCGAACAAATGGCCTCTGCTCTTTGTGTTTATTTCAGGTGAGGATTAGAGCACACTGACAATCTCAATAAACTCAGCGTGAGGTGGACGTTTCCCTCCGCTGGTCAGTCCAGTTAATAACCTGATGCGTTCTGATAGTTTTCTAATCCCACCTCTGCCGTATTGTTTGCTTTTCGTGGCAGAGCCCTCGGCGTAAATATTCTCTGTAAACCAGCAGCTCTGGCAAAGCCGGGAGATTAAAACAAATGTTTATGCTCTGGGTGCAGACGGGGACATGTAAGCATTATAAGCAGATGCAGGGCTCTGAATCATATGGCCAGCTCAATACGAACAGAGTCATAGGGTAAGAGGATGTTACAGAGACACCATCATGGTGGAAAGTTAAAAGCCCATCATATATATTGTTAACACCTCCACTCGTGGAACGTTGACCTTCTGAATGACACCTCGTGTTAAGCTCAGGATGCTTGACATTTAAGACGCTTGTATTCAGCCACAGCACCTTAACTGGGCCCAGGAATGTGCTAAATAATGGAGGAAGGAGCCCTGCTTCTGTTAGGGAATTAGCATCTGCTGTGCATTAGCCTCCAATATGATAAATGTAACGCCTTAAATGACTGCTAAAAATACACAGTACAGTAAATTATGGTCCTGGGTCAGTTTTAGAACAAACAGTTTGATGCCAGCTGAGGTACCGTGGATTAATCATCACATACCGTCCGGTGCGGTGGTTTAAACCCCGGCTCCTCCTGTCCAAGCGTTGAAATGTCCTTGACCGAGACACGGATTCAAGGCCATTCAAGGACAGCTGTGGTGTGTTAATGGATAAATGAAAGACAAATCACGAGGAACTCAGAGTTCAGGTTTAATTAGTCAGTTTACCAGCTGCGTTGCTCTAAATGTTCAAATACATAAAACAGTTTTTAAATCAAATGTTATGAATAGAGCATTAGTTGATGAATAATCACAGATAAGCACAGAGCAGTAAAAAGCCCACTGGCCTGTGGAACCTTCTCAGACATCATCATCATCATCCTGTGACCTGTTTCTACCTGCTGCAGAGCATCTGGACCAAATCCAAGCTTTTCTCCAACCTCTGCTTCTATATGCGGCCAGCAGAAATTAAACATATAACACAATTCGTTCTCCGGGAGCAGCTGAGCTGCAAAGAACTGGTACTACATCAACCGTATGTGAGTGTGTGAGCAGTGAGGCCGCCAGGAACCGCTGATATCTGCTGTACGTCTGGCATACGTCCTGCAGGTCCACTCAGCTGTCAAACAAAGATGGACAACGGCTAATAACAGAAGAAATAATACGCTGCACTCAAAACACATCTAATTATCCCTCTTTGCAAGCAAACATGATGTCAACAACAAGAAAATGTCAGAGAGACAGGGCGTGTCATCTCTGCTGATAGACAGCGGTCGGGGAGGGGAGTCTGATTTCACAGTAATGGGAGGGGTGTGTCTGAGTCTGATGTACAGCCGCCAGAAAGGGGTGTCAGTGTTCGACTGAAAGCAGCCGGGTGGGGCGTGTCTGTTGATTTACAGCAGCCAGAAAGGGGTGTCGATCAGAGGGGTGTGTGAGTGTTAGCACCCTCCCTACGCAGGAAGTGACAGCACAAGGGAGTCAACAGAGATCCACTGTACAGTAGCTGCATGTTGTTGGCGGTACATTACAGGCAGCGGTGGATCTAGAATATTCAACATGGGGGGATAAGGAGTGGCCGGAGGTCTAGGCAGGGTGATAATGTCAGTGAAGTATGTGAAAATCCTCTAAATGTAAATCATATTATAATATATCATAGTGGAAGTGCAAATGCAGGCAACATGGTACAAGGTATAAAGCTTGTTTCACTTTTTTAACAGCAGCAGACTTTAAAAAAGTCATTACTTAAATAAATAATCATTCATAATCTATTATTAAAACCATTTGGTTACCAGTTGTAAACCATCATAGAGGCTGCTCCATTAACTCGCTGAAGCAGCAGAGGTCCAGACATAGTTTTTGTCTGTGATCAGTCATTTCTGAAGGCTCAGTGCAGCAGATACTGATTGTGTCTCAGGTTTTGGAGCAATCCCCTGGGCGGCCATGTGAACACGTCTCAGCTCTAGTGTTACATCAGTGTTGTATGAGATGATGAAACTGCCAGTGCTCCTTTTCCCTGTGCCCCCGGAATAAAGGTACACAGATGGACCTCTCAACCTCTGGGATTGTTCTGTGCGTCTCTGTTCTGACAGTGCAGTGGAAGATCCTGCGCACTTTCACTCACCTCTGCTTCAGCCTGGTCGCTTCGTCTTCTTCCAGCTTTCCCACATCCAGTTTTATTCCCTTTGTTGCCTCAGGTCAGCTTGATAACGTTAATAAGATTAGTCTCATAGCAACGGAAACACTGTGTAACCTCAGGGCATTTGACCTCTTACTGCCTGGAGGTGGATATATACTCAGTACACTTCCACACGCTGGAATCAGGGAAAAGATTCTTCATCAGACTTTAAAAATAAAAGCCAGGAATGTGATAAAAAAGGTGACATTGACCAAAGCAATTCAGTCCACCGCAGGTATGTTTTACTGCTTTATGATGCTCTTTCTAAAAGGTGTTTTTATATAGAACAGATATTATTCAGTCTGGTGAAAGAAATGCCAAATATGCAACTTTATGTTTTCAGAAATACCAGTAAAATGAAAGTAATATTTTCCTTTTTTAAGTCAAATAAAGAAACATTAATAACCAGCTAGACGTGAATGCATTGCAGGGGTAATCTACCCACTGCTACAAAGCTCCACTGTCACAATACAAACACATTTAGACAATTTTAAATCATTTGACCACACCCTGTTTTTCTGTTATGTTATACCTCTACTCCTCTGTAGTGATACAGTTGATTCAGTCATGTGACATGCATCACAGAATTTCATGTGATCTATTTTCCTTTTCTGTTTCCAGAATAGAAGTAGCAGCGGGAGCGTCACACATGTACACACCAGCTTCTTCTCACAGCCTTTGCTGGCGCATTACTGTGTTCATTGGTTACTTACCTGCAGTAGTTCCTCGTGGAAATGTTTCTTACCTACTGAGGAATCCTAGTCACTGTTGAATGTGTTCAGATCAGTCAGTAGATCTTTTTTTACACAATGCTGTGAAAAAATATTTAGTCTTTGCTCATTCTATACACGTCACAATATTGTGAACAATAAATTTTGTCTTGAAAATCTCCATGACGAAAAATGCCCTCTGCATTTCATAGAGTCCCAACGTTTTCTGGAAATGTGGTTTGGGTTGTGCTTTAGCTCATTGTGGATGTAATGTTTGAAATGCAAAAAGCATTTTTGTATTAATGAAACACAACACACCACCCTTTGCTTCCACATATATGTAAAATCCCTGTAGACAGAAAAATCTCTTGTGGCTATTCATCACATGTTCTGGTGGGTTATATTTAGTACAAATAAAACAGGTAATTCAGTGATGGATTTAATTAAATGGTATAATTTACTGCTGAACGGCCAGAGTGGCTCCAGTCTGGAGGAGTGTGAGATGACATAAATCCACTATATGGAATCCTCCCAACCCCATTACTTCTAGAAACTACAGGCACTTTTTGATGTTAATTTGTCACATAGTTGTGTGCACACTTGTCCCAGGGGGGAATGATAATGGCTCTCCCCCACAGCCACAGCCCTCCACTCTGCTATAACCAGCACTGTTTAATAAATCACTTGGGGAAAAATGGTACATCTCTGGGGCACCTCAGACGAGAAATTCTCCTCTGGACTTTCAGTAGGGTCGTGTTCATACAAAAGCTGGTGTAATTAGCTTTTTTGTTGCTTTACCCGAACAATTCTTCACAGGGACAAATGCCGTTCCTTTAAATGGCTTCCTTTAACAGTTCTCGTGGGTTCTGTTGCTGTTTCTGGTAGAGGACAACTTTATGCTACTTTCATTTTATTCAGAGTTATAACAGTTGTTGGACACAGTTCTGTCCAGTCTGACCCGCTACAGCGCCTGTAATTAGGTGATGTGGGAGGAGCATGTTGAACAGTTCATTTAGCTCGTTTGGATGTTTCCTCAGTTAATAAAGTTTGTCTCACAACAAACCATAGTCTTGTTGTTTTCCACACAAGGGACCACACTGTAAATCACAGGCTGTATTTCAAAAGTGTTGCTAATTCATGTGCTTTGTAAATCCTGGGATTTTGGATTGTTCGGTTTTCGCTCACTGTCTTACAGTTAGTAGGATATATGTGCTCAGTTAAGGTAGGGATGCAATAAACAGTTCACACTCAAAGAGTTACCACCACTGATCACTGATGTCTAGTCTCTGACAGCAGCACACACCTGATGGCTGTTTGGCAAAGACAGCAGAATCCCATGAGAAAGGGAAACTCTCGTGTCAAAACAAACATGCTTTTAGTTGTACTATTCTCTCCTTATCTGTACTAAAAGTGTGCTGTGACAGGAGGTTTGTGCTGGAACACAGGGCGGAGCTGCAGTAGTACCACGCTGGTGATGTTTGTATGTGTTTATAGGATAGATACTGTTTCTGTCTTAAATGTGGAGGAAAATGTGAAGAGAAGACAAGTTTCTGGTCACCAATCTCTTCTTCCATGGTTTGTCCAGCTGAGGAAGACCTCGCGTGTCTTGTGAAACTGCTTCATGCCCAAAATGTTCTGGAAATGCAATTATTTGGATGACAGAGAAACAATCAACTTCTCTAAAATGTAATTAAATATGACAAAAAGAGCAAATTGCAAATGAACAAAGCACTGGATTGACTGGCAAGAGCTAAACCCACAGAGAGCCAATCCATGGGGGTTTGCATCCTGGCAGAATAGCTTCAGCTGGTCTGATGGAATTTAATAGGACTACCGTGACCGTACTCTCCATCCACAATAGATGGAAGAGGCGTTGTCTCTTCACATGGACATAATGTATGGAATGAAGGCTTTGGAGCATATCACATTCCTATATAAAGCAGAAAATGAACCAGAGAGGCTAACATATGTTTCCACAAACATATTAAGGGCACATTAATGCATTCATCATGAGATCTGTCAGGCGCAATTCCAACAACAATTCCAGGTGTTTGGCACAGACCTCCCTACCCCTTTACAAGTCCCATTTTCACAATGTAGAGCAGCATGCTGGTTAATTAGAGCAGAGATCCATGTGAAGAGGAAACATGTTGCCACAAAGAATGCTGGAGTAACAATGCAGCTTTGTCAGCTTCACCTTTCAGCCTTCGGAGCTGAAACGCTTTGTGAAGGCGTCCTGCATCGCAGAGGGCCTGAAAATGCCAGTAGGTAGCGGTTAGGTGTGTGTTCTTGTGTGAGCACTTGGTGAGCTGTATTAGGATGGAAGCCAGAAAACCAGCCAAACAGTTACTGGGTCATTTCGTATTGATAAAAACCCCCTTGAGGGCACATTTAAAGCGTTTTGTGTCACCCCCATGAAACGTCTTTAAAGCAAACTGGATTTGGTTTTGAACCAACAGTTTCTCATAATGCATGGCTCAAGCTTTAACTCGTGATGAGGCAATGTGCCTTTTACTGACTATATGTGGTGGATGAGCAGTGAGGCTACAAACTGTCCCTAACAGGCTACTTTCACATTGGTTAACTGAGAGCAAAAAACTGTCACTCCCTCGCAGTGCCAGGCTGCAGGCCACAATGCAACATGGGAGATACTCATTAACATAAGCTGGAAAGGTGCTGTCAGCCAAGTGCTGCTGGTAATGGTCTGGACATTTTCACATTATATAATCAGAAGCTATCAGTATAAATTCAGCGTATGCAGCACACTGTAGACTGTGTAAATAGCAGATAAGTAGATTCTGCAACTTTAAACCAGGCTACTTTATGCATGTATTATTCTGTGCATCATATAAACAACACATCATCAGACTTTAAAGAGACATTATATGTTTCATGTAAAACCTGTACCTACATGTAACTATTACAGTTGTTATAAAAAGTCAAATATGTCCCTCCAAAAACTGAAAGAAATGTGTCATCCAACTGTGAAAAGACATGTTTGACTGGGAAATTCACCTGCTGACATCTAAATTTAATGTGAGGTGAAAACCGAGTCAGAGCACTTGATTAGAGTTGGGGATAGAGTGTCAGGTTAAAGAAGTATCGTTAAACAGTTTGTCACGTGATAGTCCTGTGGGACAGTTGCTCTTTATCCACCTAACTGCCTCCTTGCAAACCACTTGCCTACAATAAGTTTCATATATTATCATATATATCATATATAAAGAATACATAGCATTTTAAAATAGTTTTATCATGAAACAGGGTTGCACCAGTGATTAGCTTTACCATCAGGGTGCAGTTGAATTTAAAATATAAAATTATAAGTTCAATTCGATCACCATAGCAATGGAGTCGGCCATTGAGAGTGTAATGCATAAATCAGCTGCCTGGTCTGACATGAAATAGACATAACCCTAACCCTAAACCTAATCCTAACCCTAATGGAGGCTCCAGACCCAGTCTGTTAGCTTAACCATGCTAAGCTCATAAAGCAGATGATGAATGCAAACCTATGCTACCTGAGAATTATCTGAAAGGCTGAAAGTCGCTTTCTTACAGCGAAGCTTTTCACATTTAAAAAGCTTAAACCACACCGCTGCCACTAAAGGTCAGTTTAAGTTAACTGCTGTATGCTGCAGTTTGTCTTTAGGGACACATTTCACTTTTTAAATTCATCATTCCAAACATGCACCTTCGTTTCCTGTCCTTGCTGGAAGATCAGATGATGATCTATTCCTTCATTCATTGTCATTTTGGACTAACACATGTGTTTAAGTGTAAGTAAGAACCAGACGTGAAGAACAAATGTGAGCCTCCGTTTTTCCTGCCGCCACAAGCGCAAGTCAGTTGCTATAGCAGCATGAAATTTAGAAAGTTTGACAAGAGTGCCATACATTTTTAAACCACTTACTGGCATTGCCTCAAAGGTAGCACCCCCCTGCTGCCCTCCCCTTCAGCTGCTGTACAGCCACATCAGTGTCAGGCCCCGGGTCCCTGGAGGAGAGCTGCCGTGGCGGGCCGGCTGGGACTCAGGAGCCTAATTGGGGCCTGAGGATGCCTCCCTCTGCCGCTACAGCTGTGCTGCCACTGGCTGACGGTAGGATCAAAACCCTGTGACTAGCCAGGGGTCAGAGGTCTACTGGTGGCTGCTCAGCATGTGGGGCCAGAAGAGAACTCGGCTGTGATGGCAAGCGGACTATGCTGCGCTGTCCTGCAGTGCCTATGACCTCTGACTCGCTGCTCAATCTATCCCTTTAAGGAAAGTAAAGGAACTATTGGAGTTGGATGTTCAGATGTAAATGAAATCCCTCACTGAGAATACATCTCGTACTGATCCCAGAAAATCTAGCACCTTCAGGAGAAAATATGTGATTTTTATTGAGCCCATATTGAACTGCTGAACTATGTTTAAACTTCTACGCCTCTGCACAGGCTGTGCAGATGCGAACGAGTGTTTCATGTGCAGGTGCATAGCAAAATGTTTTGTTCAAAATTTGTGATGCAAGCTTATTTCAGACCTTTCTTATATTGATGCTAATGGAAACACTGTGCTGAGCCTCTGCAGAATGCTAATGGTGTGCAAAGAAACGTGTTCACGCTCACCTCCATCTTTAGTAAACAGTGACATTGCACATGAACTGAAGGTGACATGTAAACAACGTTCGCCTGCTTCTTTGCTTCTTCTGCCAGCTGTAGTGTAACAAAGGTACAACACACCTCACATCTACTACGACCCAGGACGGAGACTGTTCTCTACGTACATAAAATAGTAATGTATGCCTTGCATTTCCCCCTATTTTATTTACAGAATAAATGTAAAATTTCACATTTATTTGTCTTTTTTTTCAGTTATGTTTTGTTCATTTCTACTTCACATCTATCACAATAAACAAAATATTGTTTCTGCACATCGTCCTGACCTTGACTCGCATCACTGGGATGCCTGTCTGTGAAATAGCATGCATTTGACTTATTTCAAAAGAGGTGTCGATATTTATAATAATTAGTTCATTTCAACTAAAAACAAGTGTTTTTACAAACCAGAAATACGAGACTACAACTCTGGTATCATGTAAAACTAGTTTTTAGGGGTTTTGGTCAAGCAACAAAACTTCCTCAGTTTCCCACTAAGCAAACTCCGTCCATGGATGAAGACAAGTAAGTAAACTCTGAGTCATTCTTTGTTATGTTATCCATCTGCACATATCTCATTCATCAGTAAGTATGATTACAGCTCTATTAACCTGTGTTATCCATCATTTAATAACTGTGTATGTACAGACTATATATCCTACACACACTGTAAAAACTGTTGCTTAGATTCAACTCAAAAAAATTAAGGCAATAGTTTCCAACTACTTTTTGTTAGTTTAGTGAACTTCTTGTTTTTTTGATTTGGTAAAAATCAGTATTATTTATTTTACTGTATGCTAAAAAATTAAGTAGGGTCTACAATAAAAAGCAAAACATTTGAGTTTAACTATTGTGACAAAGAGCAGCATATTGAATAAATCATACTTAGTTAAAATAAGTAACATTTAATATAAAAAATTAAACTTTTTGATTTTAATTAACTCTATTACTTTAATTTAGACAAATTATTACTTAAATCCACTTGAAATAATGAGTTAGCATTTGCATAACTTTAATAAGGAAAGAGAGGTATTTGTTTCCGACATTTATTACTCTATAACAGCTGCCATATACAAACAATTGGGTGCACTAAGTTTCTATAATCAATTTTAATGTTGTAAACATTTTAGTACAGTATATCTTAGTACGTATTAAAACATTTTACCATAAAATGGTTTATATAACAGAACCTCTAAACCGCAGCTAATTAACAATTAAACATTTACAATAGTCTTCTGAAAAATCAACAATCAAGATTGCCATTTAGTGAGGCTGGCATTTGACCAACTAACTCATAAGTTGGTTTTTGAGTGTCATGAATCGGGAGGAAGGCTTTGGGCGCAGTGTGTCAAGTCCTACAAAAAGTCTTTGGAACACCTCAAATGTTTTGCAGATTTGTGGTGGATACTGCAGGCTCAGAGCATATGTCATCCCCAGAAGCAGGCAACATGCCCTGGCCAGATTTCCAATACCAGTAAGCACTGGGATTCCCTCAATGATGAGGCCCACTGCATCTGGTTCACGGCAGACATATATCTGCATATTGCGCATGTTCAAGTCCTCATGGACACTGCTTTCCTTCTACCTTTCATTCTAATGCAATCTAATACTCCATAAAGCATGTGGAGTGGATCTTTAGTATGTGTTCGGCAAAAAGTGTGTCTAGCATCACATAAACAACCTTGTTCACTATTATTTGCCTTTAAACAAAAACTGAGTGAGCAGTATGTCAGTGATAAATCATTTACCTGGAATGGTTCAAATAGGGCAGGCCATCTTTCTTTTAAATTGGCCACATCTGGGGACTGGGCAACCACTTCCATTCTTCTCAAGCTATATGTCCTGGCCATCATGTCATTTATGCTTTTGACGTCCCTCTTCTTGCTGGCTTCTATTAGGTCAAGCCTTACATTCTCAAGGCTGCTGTCTGTTTCACCAGAAGGGTGCTGAGGCAGGTAGTTTACTTCTGCCCTCTTTGGTTTCTTGATGTTTTTAGCAGGTTTTCTGTCATCTCCCATCTTGTATTTCATTGAGTTTATCAGGAGTTCAGGGCTTCCCAATGCTTTACGTTTGGTACGATAGTTTCCACATTTGTATTTCAGGCTTTGTTGCC
>JAUMTR010000003.1:16172918-16187205 GCA_032270685.1 Microctenopoma stevenorrisi | reverse complement strand
CATGCATTGCGCAGGCGAAAATGACCAACTTAACGTTACTACCTGAAATCTGGCGACGCTTAAATGCGTGCTCATTCAGCTAAAACCTAACTTTATGCGATGTAAGTAGTTACTTACTTGTGCTGCAAGTTGTACGAAGCCCTCGAAAACTCAATGAGACAATGAGCAACGACGTCGTAGTTCTGCTGCAGCATGTGAGCGGGTCGTGACGTTTTAGTTTGCACATCAACTTTTAAAAATAGAGTAGAGAAGCAATTTATTGTGAAGGTCAGCAGAAAGCAATTTTTTAAAAGGTTATAATGAATTACAAAAACATTTACACTTTTTACTTATGTACAACCTAAATTAATTTAAAAAGTAAAGGGAATCAGTTTATTGGAAGAAATATACTTTTTAAAATAAATTTCTATAGACATCATCCTTGAAGGGCTATTTACAGTGCAGGGCAGGTTAAAGCACATACAAGGCACTAATTACGTCCAAATGTGATTGGCTGACAGTTTGTTGCCGTGCTTTTCTCAGCACTGATTATTGGGTTTACAGATAATGCGTGAGCTGGATCAATACAGACCAGTGGTCACATACATCATAATCCTGCTCAGCTTTCAAAAAGAAAAATCTGTTGTTGTTGGGGGAACAATCAGACAAGTGCTGGAGAACATTTGTCTTTGTGAACCGCGTGGATCCACCGAAAGCAACAATCCATAAAAGATAAAAGTGGAGAAAAGACGTTTAAGACAGATAAAAAGTGCTGCGTGTATTGTCATGCTCAACAGAGCACTGAGCTAAGTCTTCCCTTTACAGAGTATGATTACTGCACACGCTACATGAGAGCCAGGGCAGGGTGGGCCTGATTTATTTTTGTTTATTCAAATAAACAGTGTCAGTGCAGCGGCCTATGACAAACACTCAATTGAATTGTGAAAATGGCTGATGTGATGAACAAGTTGCTGCTCAGACACTTTTTGTTTTCAAATGAGAAAACAAATATAAAGTGTTGCGGCGATTTCATATTCACAGACAAAGGTACGGTTGAACTCAGCATAACCCCGATGACAGCTGCTCTCTCAGTCCATTCTTTCCACGTGGGGAGAATACATCAGCTGAAACACTGATTTTATTGAGCAACTGATCTATATAGTAATTACTTCTACAGTAGATGCGGCTCTCATTCAGTACGTCTCCAACAAATGCATCTATATGACGTTTATATTAGCCCTGAATGGAAAAGAAAAGTAACTGTGCTCAACAGACATCTGCTCGGCATCCTCCATCATTTACATATTTCCTATTTATTTTCCATGTATGGGCAACACGTCTCCTGACCTGTGGGCACGCGGCAACACAAACACGTCTTTACTCTTAACAGTGAATTAGAGCTTGGTCAGAGTAAATCAGGAGTTTTGCTTTGGGATGTTATCCAGCCTACATTTTACTCGTCAGCTTACAAACACGATTGGTTCATAGTTTTAGAGAAGACACTATAAATGAAAACCCATTTCACCTCGGTGTCACACAGAAACTAGAAAGTGTTTATAGGCAATTTATAGGCAGACTTAAAGCAAAGTGTAATATTCAATATGCGTGTATTGAAAATGTGCTGTGTATCACTTCAATATTCAATAGAAAGCAATTTAAAGATGGGGAGAAATATGCAGTTTATCAGGGAGTATTATTTCTTTGTGACTTGTTTCCGAGGTACTGACTAAACCTATTACAGCAAAAATAACCATGACCACCTCTTTCCAGACAAGTCAAGCCAAATAAATGTAATATAAATGGAACTTTTTATACACGATGGGAATTCCAGACACTTCATATACAGCCTTAATGCAAATTGATCAATATTGTAAAATAAAATTGACACAAATGAAACTTGCATAATGTCAAAGGTGAACTTTGTCTCAGTGGGTTTTAAAATCTTATCCACAACCACACCATGTGTCCATAGACTGTTGCATTTGATACAGAAAAACTCCCCCAAAATACCTCAAACCACAAATGGAGGAACATTCAGGAAGAGTATATCGTGTCATATTTTATAAACCCATACACCAGAGACCACTGGGCTCTGACCACTGCTGAAACACAAATGACCTACACTCTGTACAGCCTCTCAGTGCCTCCTAGCTTCACACACTGCACAGGACGGGAAACACACACTGTGTGGGATATTATATAACACTTGGGGCAGTCAGGGAGCTGCTACCAATAAACTTCTTTTATTTTCTAAAATGGAGAAACAAGGAACCACAGCTGTCTTTCTATACAAAAGTATTACAGCATTTCTTGTTGTAATGATGTAGAAGATTCAAGTAAAAATGAAATTATTCATGTCACAAACATGTACAGTCCACAACTGAACCCATTGTACCCAGAAAGCAGAACGTGATATTTAGTTTGTGGGCTGTAGGCTAATCTATGCTGAGTATAGGAGCTCTGTGTTTGGTTTCACATAATAGACCCGAGGCTCAGTCTTTATTTCTTTATTCCTCCTCCTAATCTAACAGTGAAGGAGGTGTGGGTGGAGCCCTGCAGTCCTCCACAGCGTCATGTCTTTGTAAGGACTTAGGACTGTGTCCACAAAGCCTCTGAGACTTTTTAAAAGGATTGGATTTAAACGTTTCTACTAAACCAGCATCACATATTCACATGAAGTGTATCCAGTGAGCACGAGGGCCACATGAGCACACAACACGAACTGTGGGTGACATTATGCTCCATTTAAAGTGTATTTCTTCTTCAGAGTCCAAGAAGGCATCTGACTGTGTCACATGTATGTTTCAATACGAGGTAGTGATCATCAAGTGGCATCCCACAGGCTGGCTACGTTTCTGTGTAGCCTGTGACAGACCTCACCTCCTGCTGTTCCTTACTCATTCTGATGGTATATCAGGAGGTGCAGGGAGTTCTCTGGTGTTTCATAATGGCCAAACACAGTATAGAATACGCCCGTAGCAAAGTTATTAATGAAGTAATAGCTCAACTTAACGACACAGCATACAGCCCCTTGGAAAAGTAGGTGGTACCTTTGGCTTAGAGGTTACCGATAAAACACCCGGTCAGGGTTTGTCACAGGCTGCAGTTACAGTCACGGGGCCGTTAGGTCACTTTCGCAGGAGACACGTAATAAGACATTTGGTTTCCTTATAGTCAGAAACCGAGGTTGTTTCGGGGTAGAGGATAATGTTTGGCCATTCCGAAACACCATCTTCTACACCCTGCACAGGAGACTAATCTGAACAAGCAACAAAAGATGTGGGAGTGTTTTGTTAGTCTCAGTTAACTTGTCTTCTGTTCCTGCCCATGATCACATGTTGAAGATACATGCTCCATCAAAGGAGCAGAGTAGGGAAACGTTTTGAAATCACAGCCGTCCTTATGTCTCTGAAGCAGAGACACTCGCAGTGGAAGGAGCAGTATTTCCTCCCTCACAGATCTGTGAGTGACGCTTGTATGTTTTTATGTTCTTTTCAGAGCAGAAGGCGAACAATGCGATGTCTGGGAGGGAAGTTTGCAGTAAAGTCATCATCTGGTGCTTATCCTCCTTAAACAAACACAGATATCACAGAGTAATGTCTGATAGGAGAGAGCACAACAACCTACACTATGCTGTTGCACATACAGGAAATCCAGCGGTGACTCTGTTCCAGAGATCCAGCAAACAGTTGGTCTGAGGAGCAGGACTCCATGTTGCGTTCTTCATCGTCTGTGAAATATAAGATTTCATCGCACAGGTAAATAAATAAAGCAAACGCTGGTCACAGTTTGTTGCAGTGTCCATTCCACCAGGCATCACCGGTTGCTGCAGGGACTCTGCCACAGCTGGAGGCTCTCCCTGACTGCTGGGTCAAATTCCACAACTCTAAGTTTTGCCTTGTAACAGTAGAACTGAATATCTGATTCCAGCATCACACCAGGACGTTAGTGTATGATGGCAGTTTAATGTTAGTCTCAAGACACTGTAGATGCTCAAGACGTGTGCTTCTTTTGTCCTCACTGAAATCAGCAAATCAGATCTGGAATCAGAAAGTAACTGAATGCTGTTAACTGGAGGAAGTTTATTTCATTTCCGTCTCAGTGGGTGGACATCTGTCACACATCACACATCACACCTGCTGCAAGGCCTTTGTTTTCGCTGCACCCTCTCCTCTTCCACGCACTGTTCTCTCACTGCCTTTTTCAACATTAGGTCATGAAGTCTACTGGTATGTTACTGTCAGCTGATGGCGGAGAGCCATGAGCGTGTAGTTTAGGAAGTTGCAAAACTCCAAACTCCAGATCCCATCAACCGTCAACATCATTAGGAATGAATAAATTATAGCTCTCAGTTACAGAAATTCAGAACTTAAGCCTCATGCTCTGGATTGAAAACTTTCCAAAGTGACTGAGCATGTACCAAACAGGTCAATGCCAGTAAACTCTATTGTGTTCTACTCTTAACAAACAAATAAGAAGACAAATTGCAGTTCTGGCAGAAACAGATCAGGTGGTACAGAATCATCCAGAATAATGGAAATTGTGCTAGAATATTTTAATGCAGCCTCAAAAAAACACTCAAAGCCAAAGACATTAAATCCAGACTAATGCCAGTGTAAACCCATGTACTGGCAATAAGACTGTCCTGAAATACGTGTCAGACAGTTGCACACTGTTTATCTCCAACTTTTTTAAACATCTCACACTCTGTTTTTGTCTTTTTATTATGATCCTTACTGTAAAACTATCATTTCTACTAAACACCTACAGACAAATCCACTCCAACTCCTGCAAGGGCTTAATGACAGAGCAAGCAGACATCTGAGAGAAGACATTATCATCCACCGAGGACGAAAACGCTATTATAAACTGATTAGGTGGAGGAGAGCTGGATGGAAATCACTCTTGAATCTTTTTTTAACCATTAATTAGTGGTTCTGTCAGTACGGTTCATTCTGCAGAGCTGACTAATGTGTTGAGCTCTCCCACTGCTCTTCATGACCAGTTGGTACATTGCTGTCACATTTGCATATGTAGCTCTGACAGCAAAGAAAAATCCCATCGCCTAATAATGCAGCTGGAGTTCTGTGTGCAGTCGGCGTGTATTGTAGTACAGAGTCTGCACTTTTCTCTCTGAAACAAGATGACATAAAGGCAACTGGATGACTGCCCTGCAATAAGTAAGTGGCTGGCTGTAAAATTACTTACAATAAGTTGTGCAAATAGTACTCTGCTGTTGAATAGTGTGAATATATCCATTTGCACCTCCACCGATACACCGAGGCATGCAAAGTGTAGCATCACACTCTACTTAGATATGATTTAAGATTTAAAAGATCTCAGTGCTGTTGAGCAGCTGAAGTCCAGAGGAAAGGCGGAGCTGAAAGAGGCATCAGAAAAGGCGTTTAAAAAAAACATTGTGTCATTGTGCGACTTGCTGATGTTGGTGTTCTTTTCTTTAAACACCTCTCTTAACTAATGTGTTTTTTAATCTTTCTTTAATCTTTTGACTGTAAAACATGAGACGGCTTCATGTTTTACTCCCTTAGCTGAAGATCGACGGCTGTATTGTAGCATATTTCCAGCTTCTCACCCTGCTACCACACTCCCAGCACACCCACCATCTTCTGTTTATTAGCTTTTGTGCTTCATGCTAAAAGAGGATGCAAAATGAAATATGAAAAAACTAGGAAGTAAATTAATTAACAGCATTTGCATTAATGCAAACGACTTGTACCAGCTGCCCTCCATTTGTAACAATATTTTCCAGGTACTTGATCTGTGTGACAACAGATCCCAGTGAGTCCCTGCACAAGCCTCAGTCTGTGTCTCTGCACCGCCTGTAGGCCTGCATGTCCACTTCTCTGAGGTGAACGCAGCAGCATCCCTCACATCCCATCCCATACAGGGCCAGTTTTATTAGAAAGCAGAGGGCCATTTTAAGATAAGCAGGCCTGCTGCCCATCATGGCTCTGTGTGCCGGCTTAGACATTTCTGACAACCCCACAAACGGAACATGTTGCCTGAATGCTTCCAGCAGTGTCTCAACATACTACCAGCATCCCAATGACACCTTTGGTTTAATATGTAAGGCACATACTGTTATACATCTGTGATGCTATGGTTGTAAAAAGAGATTTATGACACACAACAAGCTGTTAAGAAGCTGTATGTGGTGGGGTAATCAGGGGGGGAAATGGGGTGTAAATTCTCTTCTTCATGCCACAGTGATTCATCCTTCAGTGAGAGAAACCTCCCCATTATGAACACCTCATCTAAAAGGGCCTTAGGATAATCAGCGTGGGCCCACAGTACGCAGTAACCCGGGCCCAGGTCAGCTGTGAGGTCAAAAGAGGACCCCCCTCCTGCAGCCTCATCACTGAGTAAAAAAATGTGAGGTACCAGCGTGCACGACAAGAGGGAGAACAAATGTTGAGCTACTTAGACATCTAACATTACAGGGTTGTTCACTTTCTTTTTGCACAGAAGAATCCTACAGTCTGAAAGTGGCTTTGTTTCATTAGGACCAGGGGCTCAGCCAGAGGGAGATGGCATCCTTTTAAGAGTAGTGCTTATTGAAGCCATTATTATCGAATTACGTGAAAAAAATGATGTTATGATGGAAATCACAGGTAGTGGAGAAGGGAGATCCAGCTCCTGACGTAAGAAGAAAACAGAAACAGAATTTGAATCTATCAAAAGTATAGTGGTGCACAAAGACAGTGGTACCTACTTATCTATTATTAGTATTCAATATAAATAAACTTGGGTTAATGGGTTTGAATAATAGATCATTTTGGTTTTGTATTTGTTTGTATTAGGTACTTATACTATATTTACTGAGTTAAACAGAATTGCATTATTAAAACTTTGTCAGTGTCATGTCTCCTCCAGCCCTCATGTGTCCTTTGTTCCTCCCTCACCTTGACCACTCCTCTCTCTCTCTCTCCACCTTCACTCCCTAATTAGTTCCAGCTGTTACCTATTAGCAATCAGTCTCCCTATTTAAGCCTCTGCACTTCCTCATTTCCTTTGTCAGTTCATACTCAACTCGTCATGCCGCCAGTCACTACGCTCCTCTTCTATGTAAGTTGGTTTTGGGTTCAGTTTCTACTTTCTCCCTTCTTTCTTTCATTCTCTCTTTTCTCTCAGTCCTTCTGTGTCTGTTTAATCCCCCTTGTCACTAGTTACGTTCAGTATAGCCATTTAGCCTCTTTCTAAGAGTGATTATTAGTTACATCCTGTTTTCCTGGTTAATTTATAATAAACCTCCTTTGTTTGAACCCTCTCTTGTCTCTGGTCTACGTTTGGGTCCTCCATTTTGTGCATGTTACTGACAAACTTCTAGGTAAAACTAGACTAAAATACACAAACATATTCTGATTAAAATAAAACTTTAATGCTCTGACTTTTGACAAATGAAACATGAACTATGAGAGGGCCTTCAGACTGGGGTCAGTTTAACAGCATGAACCGGTGAAGGTGCTCTTTGTGAAACAGCATTTAAGTAAATACAAACCATGTTAGAGAATCTTATGTTGTCATATTAATCTAAAATATGATCTATTGACAAATTATTTAAGAAATAATTTTAAACTCTGCAGCTCATGTACTTGTAATAATAACGTACTCTCAAGACTAATAGAATTTTAATTAAATTCAATACATCTATCAATAAACATCACAATTCTCGTCTTATTCACGAGCTGAGTTAAATTCACGAGTGTGAATTGAACTCATTTCATATTTCACTGACTCAATTTACAGCATATCCACCTAATACAGAGAATAGCAGCAGTAAATCCACTTTTCCACTTCACTCAAAAATCTAAGCCCTGTGGTAAAGACCATTCTCTGTCCTCTCTTTGATTTGACATTTCATTTTATTATTATTTTGCCACTGGGCTTGCTTCACTGTGATGGCAGGATGACATGGAGGGGTAATACTGGCACAAAGTGGCCCTCGAGTGCATCAATGGCCAAAGCTTAAAGCAGAGCGGCTGCTGCGGTCAAGGTTATGATGCAACGAAAGCCATTTGCCTCATTTTTCAGCGCTTTAGGCCACAGTGGAACAATTCCAGGGCAGTGCTGTTTTGTTCCAAACCCCTAACATGTCATTTAGATTCTGACTGTGAAACCACATTGCTTAAAAACTAAAATCCGCTGCTAATGCCACATCCTCGAAGGACTAAACTGACAAATTGAGTTGCATTTATATTTACGGATTTCAGCACGAAATGGCTCAATGTTGACATTGTGATTGGGTTGCACTGGCTCAACTTGATCTACGGTTGCTTCGTTCATCTATTGCTTCAAAGTATTTAATTAACTAGATACAGAAGTGGAGAAAACTATCTTCAAAGGGAGAGTCTAATTAATAGTAGAGAATTAGGAGAGAGGGACCAGGAGCTTTATTGATCTTCCCACAGTTTTAATTAACTGTTATTTTGACTGCTGTGTTACATTCCATAAAGCATCTTATGTATTTATCATAACACCTAATAGAAGTCTCATCCCGTGATCCATGTACCAGCTTGTGGATGGCAGTGAGATTATATTTGTAAATGCCAGGTGCACATTAAACATCTTTGCACCGTCTTTACCTTATTCCCTGACATTGTACCACTTCTCTGTACAGACCTTACAAAGACAAAATGAACAACGATGCCCCAGCTGTCTCCTGGTATCTTCGGTTGTGCTTGGGCATTGAGGCCTGTGTAGACTTTAATGTTGTAATTTATTTTTCAGTACCTTCAGACGTGATGCTGTGAGGCAGATTCCCATTCCATTCCTTTTCTAGTTAACTTTAACCAAAGCTCTGGACAAATTTAATAAAGAATGTGGAAGGTTTTTGTTTGTCAAAGGTTATATTTGCTCAATATTAGTATAAACTATGATCAGATGACTGTTATTATGGTTTTACACACACAAATAATAAGATGAATGTCATACCTGAAGTGATAAATTGTATATTTTGCTGTACAGTATAACACACAATGACAAATAATGTGATGCCAAGCTATCCCTGTAATTCTGCTGAAGTGAGCAGCTTTAAGCTGCTAAATATGAGACTGAAATTGCATTTGTAGTTGTATTTATCATGTTGCTCCTGCAGAGATCCCCCTCTGATTTTAGAGCTGGCCTGCTGACATTACCCTCAAACCAGCACCATAAATACAGCTGGACTCTGTGAGGGGTCACTGCTAAGCTGGAGTAGCACCATGAGTGAGCTCTTCATGGTTGCTGAACTTTCTATCATTTCCAAGGTTGGGAATGGAAGCAAGAGGGGTAAACTGTAATTTTGTGGCTCAGTTAGTGAACATTAAAAAGCATCACATTCATAGTTTTAAACAAATCTTTTTATGATGATTGTCCTATAAAAGATGCAGTTTTCATTTAATCTCCATCACTTCTTACAAGCAGACAGTTTAACATTTTAAGTCCAGTGTCCATTACATCCCTCATTATAGACGTGTCAGAGGACAATAAAATATTTCTCTATTACATTTAGTAGCTGTGGTTCTAAAAGGTCAAATCCACCCTGAGGTGGTAGTGACCCAGTGGTCAAAGCATGTAAAATGGTGTATCCCCCTTAAAGCATGAATGTTTAATGCCAGTTTAGTTTGATCGTGAAATACTTCCAAGTCCTGTACAGGTGCTGTAATGGAGAAACAGGGAAAGGTCAGAAACCTAAAGCTTCATCCATTTTACAGGTTATCAGAGCAAAGCTCGGTTAAGTGTTTGTCCATTATTAAGCACGTGTAAAGTAGAAAGTCTGCCATAATGTTTACACGAGATAAAAGGTTAGGGCATCACAGAAAAGGAGGTTTATCTTCAGGGGATCATAATAGTTCTTCACTTTTAAGGACATTAGTTTTCTTTGTAGACATTAAATCCTGAATCCTGTGTGTAAATAGGTGCTATTGTGTCTGACAGTGGTACTAGAGGAAGGTTTTTAATGTCATTGCTTCATCCACTGAGGAGCACGAATGTATGAATGGTAATATCTGGTTGTATCTCAATGAGCAGGGTTCCCTTTAGTGGCACAGGACAGTGATTTTAGGAGTTTTTGCAGGACAAAGGAAGTATTTTTACATATAAGACACAAAATGTATTTTATGAATAAACAATTCAGCTCGACTACTTAGGCCTACTCCACCTCCTTAAAGAGTAATGTATATATGATGAGGAGCTGTGTACTGGGAAACACTGTCATGACATGCAGGCATAAATAGCAATCAGGGCAGTAAAGAGCACAAAGAGTCGTGTTTCGGTGAGACAACTCCAGCAAACAGGTTATATCTGATCTACATCCTATAACTGTGTAAATGACACCAATAATACAGGTCATCAGGAAACATCACTGTATTTCTCTGCGAATGTTTTAACATGTGCCACAAAGAGGCACATAAGAAAAAGTCTGACCGAGATTGGAGTTAAGTTTTCTGCACAGTATTGTCTCGATTGTAGTTTTTATGCATGCAGTGGTTAGTCTAAGAGATTCAGAAATTGTTGTTTTGGTTTAGACTTAGAATTCTAGATGCTTCTGGCATTATCTTTTTCACCATCTGTGACATTTATTTAAATCATGCAAAAAGTAAATCTTGATGCTAAACATACATTAACAGGTATATTTGACCTTCTCCTGGGCCTGATTTATGTAATGTACCATCACAGCAGCCTAACATCTTTTAAACAGCCCATGTTGTGCTTCTGTCACTATGCTGACTGGGCTTAACACGAGAGATCTCATTACTCCTACATTATCTTCTCTCCATTGGCTCCCTGTTAGAATAGAGTTTAAAATCCTTCTCCTCGCATTTAAAGCACTAAATGATGGCCCCCACATATCTTAAAGACTTGATAGAACCTTATTATCCCAGCAGAGCACTTCGCTCTCAGAGTGCTGGTCTACTTGTGGTTCCTAGAGATTCTAAATGTAGAATGGGAGGCAGAGCCTTCAGCTATCAAGCTCCTCTCCTGTGGAACCAGCTCCCAGTTCGGTTCTCCCTGTCTCTGTCCACTTTTATGACATTGTTGCATATTATTAATTTCTTCCCTCTCCCCTAGTTGTGCTTCATCCTCTTTCTATCTGTATCTTTCCTCAGATATTCTCTTTGGCCTTTGGAGCTGTAGTTTCTGGTCCTACAAACCTGCATAGTGCCTCGTCTGCTGCCCCTTGTTGTTATGATCTCTGTACCTTCTCCCTCCTCTGTTTGTCTGTTTAGTTAGAGGACACACCCAGTGTGCAGCTGCTGGTCCTACCAACCTGCCTTGTGTTTTGTCAACTTCTTCTTGTTGTTGTCTCTAATTTGTCTGCTGTTCTTTTCTCTCTCCTCTTTCCACTCACTCCAACCGGCCAAGCCAGATGACTGCCCACCCTGAACCTGGTTCTGCTGGAGGTTTCTTCCTCTCCACTATCACTTTCATATATTGAAATGCATTATATTGTAATTTGCTGCTATATTATTAAAGTTGAATTGAAACTATATTGAATTAAATATGCATATTTTAAAATATTTATAACCATGATGAGGTCTTTCAGATACCAAGGTCACTGTAAAGAAGCCAGAAATGAGTGAAAATCCATCTTGAAGCTGCCTGACACAGATGAGCCCTCCATTGTATGTGTTGAGATACAGTATATGATAACCTCCCTATGCTCAACCTGACACTCTCTGCTCCCTAGATTGGTTATTGATCCTGCTTTCTTTGCACATGTTGCCGCATGCACTTTTTTCTCTTAGCCCAGTGTCTTATGTGCAGACAGTCTGGCAATTGTGTACTATGTATGCATGAAAAATGCTGAATTGGATGAGCCATGTCGTCTTCTCCGGCTTGTCCTCCCCATAAATAATGATCATTTCAAAAGCCTGTCAATTTAGCTTTGTAGAGTGATATTTTCAAGAGCATTTATTCTTCCAATTCAATAGATCCTCATATTTCATTATCTGAAGCAGCATTTGTTCTTCTGCTCTCTGAAAGTGAGGTCATCTATGTGTGGCTGTAATCCGCAGCAATCGATGAACATGATAAAGAGGCTGATCAATCAATACCATTTTCCCTCTGCAACAATGAGATCTACAGTACAATGTGAAGATATAAGTTTTCTTTCTTACACTCTCCTACAAAAGATATGGAACAACAAAACAAATTAATTTTGTTTCTGCTGTACAATGAATTTCTGCTTTTTTCATGAACAACACAAAACATAATGTCCCTTTCTATTGTTCCACTCATATTCTAAGAAAGCAATGCATGATTTAATAAACCCTTTTAGTACTGTAAAATGTGTAAAAAAAGAAAACACAAATAATGTTCACTTAAATCATTAAAAGTATGTCTTTAAGTTATAGTAAGTTGTTTATGTAGCATATTTTTCAGTCAACTACCACTTATATATATTGTGGAAAATTGTGGTTGCAATTAAATTAATAAATTAATTAAATTTTTTTTAAAATAATGTATTAAATATTTAAGTAAGCAAACTTTCTTTAAAAAACATTTATAATTATTTCACTATTTAATTGTTTCAGTATTGTTTTCATTTATTCTTGATATGTATTGTATGGTGTGTGGAGAGTGCCACAATACAATAGATAATAAGCATGCAATAACTACTTAAATAACAATTTCAATGTGTTATTAGATAATTAAATACTGAAATTAAGTCACACACAATCTTTTAAGTATAAAATGTATTAAATATATAAGTAACCAAATATATAAATTTCATTAAAAAACATTAAATCAGAAGCAGCTGACACAGAATATGCGACCAGTAAACGGGGATTTATTGAATTTCTTGGAGTTTTCAGCCTTGTGGTCTGTAAACAGCAGAAACTGTGTGTGCAGCTTCTTAGATGTATGTGTATTGTGCAGCTAGCTATCAAACTCCTTCTCACCCTGCCATTAGCAAAGAGAGCTGCTACCTCAACTACATCCCAGAGGAAATGTCACAGCATAAGAAGTGACTTAAAATAACCAAATCGCTTGCTCCACTGGGGGGTTTAAGATGACTGTATCACATAGGTTAAGCTTCAGCGGACAGTATGAGAGATCTGTCACCTTAATTTTAGGTTTCTAGCTAATTGTGCTTACAATTCCTAAACAGTGATACAATCATAGTCATATTTAGTGCTTGAAATATTAATTTGTTTATTATATTTTAATAAATCAGTTTTGCTTAAACAAGGAAGGACACGGCTATTGGTCAAACTCAAAACTCAAAACTTAAAGACTGTCACAGTAAAAACAGGGAAATATAGAAATTATGTTGTTTTTTTTTTACTGCAGCATCCTTCAGTTGCTGTTTTGGGGGATTTTACCTGTTCAGTTAGTTTGAGATCAGGTGATTGACTGGTCCAGTCTAAAACATTTCACTTTTCTGTTGAGTTGGCAGTTGGATCATTATCTTTCTGCATGATGAATCTCTTTCCAATTAATTTAGACAAAATGTTTCTGCACACCTCTGAATTCATGCTGCTGCTGCCAGTATGAGTTATATCATCAATAAAGATTAGTGAGCCTGTTACAGGAGCAGCCATGTAAGTCCAAGTCATGACAATTTAACTCAGATGGTTTGGATCATGAGCAGATCATTTCTTTTTCCCATCACTTTGGTAGAGGTTCATCTTGCTTTTATCAATTCTTTACTCAGCCTGCCATGTTGGTTCTCACTGCTGATAAACCTGGTGCTCTGGCCTCTATATTTCTAATCATGAGGACTTCCCAAAATGGTGGATGGTCAAACTTTATCCTCTGCTACGTGGAGGTTGCTGGTGACGCTGCTGATTGTTGTTTTTGGCTGTGACGTAAAATCTGTGAGTTACTGTTAAGAGATAAGAAAATCAATCTCATTTTCTATACTGTCTGTTTCATTTGTTTAGGTGTTTATACCATACAATAAATGAAAATTGGCAGAAGCTAATATTCAGATCTTCTGGTATACATCTTTTGATCTTAAATCCAAATTTCTTTAGAGTACAGCAAAAACAAGCTAGAAAGTTCCTGGAGAAACTTTGAAGGTGTCTGCCACCTTGCAATGTTGAACCTTAAAGCCATCTTGCCAATCAGAAAGCAGGTTTTACTGAACAGTCATTGGTGTATATTATGTGATAGAATACCATGTCTATCCTGTGACCTCATACTGGGTTTAAAAACTACAGAACTACTCTTTCATGACAGTGGATCGTGACCTCATAGAACCTTATTATCCCAGCAGAGCACTGCGCTCTCAGAGTGCTGGTCTACTAGTGGTTCCTAGAGTTTCTAAATGTAGAATGGGAGGCAGAGCCTTCAGCTATCA
>JAUMTR010000003.1:16092565-16164025 GCA_032270685.1 Microctenopoma stevenorrisi | reverse complement strand
CCCCCCCCCCCCCCCCCCCCCCCCCCCCCCCAAACCGTCTCATCTTCAGAACTGTCACTTTCTATTAATACGGCCTGGAGACAATCTGATCAATTATGTAAATAGTGAATAATAGATTAAATTCAGCATGAATTTCTCATAAGTACGTCACATTGACAGAGAGGCTCCTGTGAAACTCCTTTAATCTGGTTTGCTACTATCAAAAGCTAATAAAAGCATTTAGATAGTGACACTTGATTTCTCCTGCTGATGCAGTACAGCTGTCAGAAGTCATAGAATGAATTTCACATGCTTTCTGAGTATTGCACTCGCTGTTATTCCAGGCCGCTTTTATAAAGCTGATGCTCTATTCAGTTTGGCTGTTGCTGTCTGGCTGTGCACCAGCACTTTCTTTCATAATAGCTGTCTGCAGACAACAGTCAGTGCAATTAATAGATGAGTTAGTGACTGTCCCCCTTGGCTCTCTATTATTCTCATACATGTCCTCCCAGGCTGCGTGCTTTTATACTTGGCACATTACAATGTGTTGACAAATCAACTTCTGAGAGCTTAATGGCACAAAAAATAATGTCACATGCAACAACATCAAGCACACTGAGAAAAATACAGTTCCACTGAGGGTTCAGGCAGCAGGATGCAGAAAGTAAAGTATAGTCAGGTGGTGAGGGGCAAGAAATCTGTGTGTGTCATGCATGTGTCAGGACACCAACACCTAAACAAGTCATTCATACCCTGAATGCAGCAGGTAGATCAACAAACTCTTCGAACTTACAGCGTTCAGCAGAAAGATTCTTTTTTGCATTGCCAGTGATCAATATTCAATTCAATTCACCTTTATTGTCATTGCACCTTGTACAACAAAATTTGTAATGCATTGTGGGTAAGAAATAATAAATCTAATTGTTAAAAGTAAATAATCAATTGACATGTTTAAGAAAACATATTCCCATAACTTACTTTGTCAGATTTCATAACTTAGTAGCTAACTTCAAAATAAATCATTCGTATTGATAATTGAATTTTAAGTGCTACTTTGATCATGAACATCAGTAAGATCTCAGCTAGTTCTACACTGGCCTGGTAGCTCAGTGGGAACACAAGCGTCCGGCTGGATGCAAAAGGTTGCAGGATCAAATCCCTGCCCATATCACTTGTGTCCTTGAGTAAATATTTAAATAAAAGTGTGATAATTTAATACCTTAGCTGTAGCAGGAACACTTTATCACATATATTACCACAGTTACCAGAAAGTGTTACCAAACATTTGTGGAAGTTTATATCGTTCATTTTATTTTTATTAGATATTTTGCAACTTTTCTTTAAAGTTGGATTTTTTTTTCCTTATAAGCTAATTTCTGCGTTGGGTCATGGGTGCAGACAGGTCCTGGATGTTTTAGCTTTAAGCTGCAAATGAACCTCAATACAGAAAGACAAAAATATACCACCATGTGTTAGCACTTTTTTTTAAGTTTGTTGCGAGAGGAGGTTTTATTCTGTCACTCTAAAGCTAAGCTCTTGATCAAGGCTACAGTGGGAAGTTCTAAAGAGATCATGTTCTGTAGCCATGACACAATATTTTACAAGTCACCATTCCAGCATTTCTCAGTGCAGCTGTAAAAAAGATTACTTTGCAGGCTTAGTCATTGGCAGAGGAAATAGACAGACATGCTCTGTTTATTTTTAGGTATATGCAGCCAAATAAGATCAGTCTGCGTTTGTAATACTGCTGCATGGTGAATACTGCCACAACCAGCTTGTCAGATTTTGTCAAATCTTTTTTTGAAATGATTGTATATTATAGAGATGTAGTGCATATGATCTTTGCATTAACGAGGCTGTTTTGGTGATAATCATGGAGTTCAAGAATTCAGACTATCCTTTCCTTTTCTTTTCTTGTTTCTTCTCTGTCATGAAAAAAGCATGGCATGTTTTTGTCTGCAGTAAACAGCTGTCACACCTGTTTGCATCCCGAGTGCTACAAACTGTCGACATGTGTTTATTAGCCGAGCACGATAACTTTAGAAGACTGCTGACTTCACTGATCCAGCGACTCAAAGGCCACAGTGACACTTTTGGTTTTACTGAGTAAAACACTTTGACAACTATTTGCGGAATTTCTTTGAAAGTTGGATCATATTTACATAGTGAGATGAAAATGTTACAATATTTGTAGTTATAACTAGTAATGTAGTACTAATTGTAAATATTAGCATGCTAACATGTTAAACTGATGTTATGTCAATTTTCTAACCATAAAGCAAGTAGCTTTAGTTAACCTGAAAAAAACTTTGGGGTAATGGAAAAATGCTTATTACCAGTTTAAAAGGCACCTGTACACCTTAGGATATGTTTTTGAAACAAATAGCTAATAAACTATATTTGAAAAGCATTGCATCTTGAAATTGCTGTGCAGTCTTCTGCTGCACAGCAGACAGAACATTGAAGTACTTCTATTCCATTGCACCCACTTGTTGTTTTTCTAGCATCCGAGCTGAGCTGCTGTGGTTTTTAACCACTCACGTGACTGTACCAGATGAAAAGCTATTAATTGACAGTTTATTTGGTATTTTTCTTCCTGAAATTAATTTAAATCCTGAGAAACCTTTGATTTAACCCTCTGGCTGAAGGCAGAAGTCCACGCATAGGTTTCAGTCACGACTGAATCACGTAATTTAAACTATGTTTTTAGCTACCTCAAGAAAAGATTACTACGCTAAACTAAGTGAAAAAAAAATTACAATGCTGAATGAATTCCTGTTGGCATATCTGTAGTGTACTTCTCTGTCTGGTAGCTGATTCTGCTTAATGGAGGACAGACATGTGTTAGAAATACTGTAGCTTATAATATTCCATCAAGGTGAAGTGACACGGCAAAGTGAAATGTTGTTTTGATGTATCCCAAGGAATTACGAGGCTACTGGCATATCCATTGCAAATCCACAGCAGAAGCAAGAAAAACAAGATTAAGTACAAGTATACCACTTGTATGTTCCTACCCAGCTAGTAAAATGTTTTGTTTATTGTGGTAGTATCAGGAGTATTATAAGTTGAACAGTAGTTCACCAACTGGCAGACTGCAGCGAGAAACATTTTTCTTATTAAAATCCAAAGTAAACAAAGCCCAAGCAACATCCAGCAACAACATCCTACGAGACCGCGAATTACCATCAAAACGCTTGAAACTATTTTTATTCTCTTTGGCACTTACCCTCGCAGCGGATCCTGTAACGGTGCAGGGATGAACCGCTTTACTAAGAGTGTAGGTTCTGACAGCAGGATGGAGCTTTTGAGAAAATAAAAGCCATCACATGCCGATGTAAGATGACACGGCGCTCATTTGCTTAGGAGGTGAGAAATACTCAGGGCCATGGTGCTGAATGACCTTGGCAGTTGTATCCCCAGGGAGAAGTGAATTAATAGCTGACCTTTAGACTGTTTTTTAGATTTCCACTTTCCCTTTGCTTTCTCAAGCATGGGTTTAAATGTGAGTCTGAACTAAAGACAACTAACAGAGGGGTTTACACATATTCAAAGGAGCTTTCAAGAGATATACTGTAAAACTCTAATATTGGCATTTATGAAAGGAAGATACTGGTATTATTCTTTCTCCTGTGAACCCTCCTAATACCTCTGCGATACTTAGTTGAGTTGAGCAATGTTACCTAATGATGGGCTTAAGTTAAGAAATCCTACTCTAGCATAATGCCATCTCTGCCAACTCTCAAGCTGCGCTGCTGCTTTTTATTGTGTTTTGTTTTATTTCACATTTACAGTGTTTAATTTGAGCTCTTCTATTGTTGGTACCAGATTGAAAATTCAGATCCACAGATAATGAAAATAAAGGCAATTTACACTTGATCCTGAATCCAACTAATCTGTTATGTTATTGGTAAACGTGAATATGTTAATATTACATGCTGAACTATCCACATCTTTGTGTTTTTCGTCTGTTCTCTGTTAATTGACATTGTGGCAGGTGTTTAATGGAAAATCATGCTGGCTGCTTGATTATTGTTCATACTACACTAAGATCTATTAGTAGATTAGTTTGATATTGAAGACAAAGCTTAATTTATAATATTCAGATGCAGTTCATATCTAATTTGGATTATCTTTTCAAACACAATTAATAAACAGATATTCAGTTACACGCCTTGTAAAAATGTACCATAATGGTTAGGAGCGACAAAGCTCTGTGATTAATGTCTTTAACCTCCGTTCCTGTTGTGAGCTTGGTTCCTGACAGCGAACCGTGGACCATAATGCTTCTGTCACTCACAACGCTGATTCAATTTACTCTCATTTTCCGGTGTCTAGATGCCAAGGGCATAAAACGAATCAGATCCGTCCAGTGGCAAGTGTCTCAGAGCATAAAAGGAGTCACAGTTAACCAGCTCAACATCAGCTGGACACAAAAGACAGACTGTCACTGCTAAATAACACCACACTGTAAACCCTGGAAAAGACTGACATTTATGTATATGAAATATCAAATCTTCAGGGAGGATGCTGCGGCTGTTCACAGGCATCAGTGACCTCTCATTAGTTCACCTTCATAAACTGCACACATCACAGCATGTCCGGCAGCACAAATATGTAACCAGGTTGCTCATACTGTCAATATTTTACAGATGTCAAAGTGGGTAAAAGCCACTTTAAGCTTGGTCTTAAAATAGAGCCACTATATCTACTGTATGTCCATAGAAGTGCATTTTATCATTTAGTGAGACTGGGCTGAACAAACTGTATGTTTACAATTTAGCAGGATTCTTTTCCTTTTTACACTTACAAAATCATAACCCTTTTTTTATTCCCACGGCTGGGTTTGAGTCAACTTCTTTGTTTTTCTGCTCACCTTGCTGCCCTGCTGGTATTTTTCTCTAAAGACATTCATGTGCACTTATGTTTCACTACGGCCCCTATCGAGGAAGTAGTTTGCCCTTTAAAAGAAGACTAGTACAGGATAGTTGAAGGTTCAGCTCAAAAATGTTTCCTCTCTTCACAACTTTTCATAGACCCGGGAACATTTGCATAACATTTCTTCAGCCGATCTGGGGCTGAAATGAGTTGGAGGTCCTGCTCGGTGAAGAATACGGCAAGTGAAGTGTGAAATAAAGCAGCAGATGAGACCCTGTTCTCTTGCGCTGGTGGAGAAGGGGCACAGAGGTTGCGAACTAGGGGGCCGGAGATCTTGTGACTGTCATAACTGTACCAGAAATACAACATGAGCAAATATCTAGACTTCAATTTCCCTCAGTAAAACATAGAGAATGACCTATTAAATTTAATTGGTGCTCACGGTTTCAGTGTGGGTGGAGTAATTGTAATTCATGTAATTAATGTGTGTAGGATTTCTTAGTGTAGCTGCACTACATGACTCTGAGATTCATGATTGAGGATGATTTTTAGTAATTCATTATTCTTAGAAAGGACCTGCTACAGTCTACCCCTCTCTACTCTCTCTATTCCTGACAAGACGTCAGAAGAAGAAGTCTTAAACTTGAGTCATGGCATCTGGATTT
This sequence comes from Microctenopoma stevenorrisi, assembly GCA_032270685.1. Lineage (NCBI taxonomy): Eukaryota > Metazoa > Chordata > Actinopteri > Anabantiformes > Anabantidae > Microctenopoma > Microctenopoma stevenorrisi. Next base: position 16,158,503 of record JAUMTR010000003.1, on the reverse strand, counting down.
CTCTCTTGTAAGGTCGAAATGTTTCACTACTCATCCGTGTAGCTTTTTCAGTCTGAGGAAAGTTGGTAGGAGACCTCGAATTTATCCTCCAGGCTAATTAAGCCGTCCCCCAACGTTTCATTCCCATATTTAAGCCTATGAAATTGCATGACTGCCGAATTTGCAGGTCCCATAAAAAATAAAAAATAAATCTTTGAAGGAACTGATCTATAGTTAAATCCATAAAACATAAAGCTTAAGTCTGCAACGATCAGTAGGTTATAGTCTATCACTAGTCAGCTCATGACAGAGAAAAGTAAAAAAGAAAAGCGTATGGGATATATAGGAGAATGTGTCGATAAGTCTAATCCAGTCAGAAGGCCTCCTCTCCCACAAAAGAATGTCCTTTCCTGTATTTATCATACAGGAATATGTATGTATATCATAATTTGCTCAGATTAAATGTCATAATAGAGAAGTGAGGGGGTGGCAATGCAAGGAAACTAAAAGTCTTATGATGACTCAGGAGCCATTATGTGATTAGACCACATAGGTTTACAGCAAATGAAAATTATGATCCCCTGTCATTTGTTCTTTGAATCAGGAGGAAAAGGGTAGAGACTTTCCAACAATGCATAAGTGTGAGGGCCTCTCAGAAAGGCGCCGCTCTGTAATTATATAGTCACTGGTATCAATCACGCTGCAGTGGCAGGCTAATTTTTTCATCATCAATTACCTTGAACATTTTGGAGGCTGATCAGACGAGACCCGTCTTAAACCCACTGCCGAGCTTCCATTGACACTAATGGAATTTTAAATCTTCCCTCACAGTGGAGTTCTACTTAAGTGCAAGTCCCAATTATGGGCAGGGTAATTTAGCTAATCTCCTCGAAACACGATGATAGGCTGCAATCAATATCGAAATACAGTTGGGGCCCTGCTTAGGAGCCGGCAATTTTCTTCCATTTTGACAGCACTTCGGAGCTTGATGGAAACCACAAAAGGCCAGCTTACCTCTGCTCTGGAGCAAATCACAAATGTTTTTCTGTTACAGTCTGTGTGGATTTCTGTTTGGTAAATTTCTGTTCTGGGTTACGATGTAAACATTATGAAATAAATGTTCAATTTCCAAATGATGTGCGTGAGTAAAGAAACGCTTCACTCTGGGTTCCTCAGTCAGAGCAAGAAATCTCGTGGTCACCCTGATGATTTCTGATTGTCTTATGGAGCCTGTGGCTTTTTCTCTGGTGCCATCATAAATACTGCCCTTTATTCTAACTGTGACAAGTCCCTGTATCTCAAACACTAATGGCTGAATTTCCACATAATATGCTCTGAATACGAATCATCGCCACAGAATCAATCATACTGTTTCCATGTCTTATCTGGACTGTAAACCTGCAGCACGGCAGCATCTGTCCATAACTGTCTGCACCTAGCTGCCATCTTTGTTTGAAATGAGATTCTACTGAACACAATATACTAAGTCACTTTTGTGCTTCCTACGGAGGAGACAAATATTTTCATTCCAGTGACTCCACAGTTTTCCAGATAAAACCATCCCCAACAAACAACTCTACATATTAAGCCTGCTACTGGTAAGACCCTAACACAGCATGAGGACGGCACCAGAAACAGTGGATGAACCACTTAAACCACTAGCTCTGATATCAAAATGAAATCATGCATGGATATTAGACTCAGTCTACCTACAGTTAATCTCCTCGGTGTGAGCTGTTGTTGACCTCTCTTTATTATTAGTATGATCTCGAACTGCGAAACCATTTGAAAGTAACAGAAGCATCTGTCATGTATGGCTGTGGACATCATCACATGCCATGAACAACGCAGTCTTTAGGGACTGCTGATGAAGTTTTATGTTATAAGTCTTGTTATATTACATTTTATATCATGATATCAATAATTTATAACTTTAGGACATGAATTTTAAATGCTTCTCGGTTTAGCAGCTATTATATTCCTTATTTCTCAACATGACAAATGACTGTAGAGATCTTCCTCATTTGAATAGAACCCATATCATCTCTCATATCTATTTCTGTTCACCTTTTAAATTTAGCATCAGTTTTTTTTCATGAATGTACAAGTCGCTGTCAGACTTTGACAGTTACAGTTACTCATTATTCTGCCGCATGTCACATTCAGCTTTGAAGAGCTGGGAAAGTTCCTGCTTAATTGTGACCTGCTGCTGAAGGTGCATTTATACTGCCAAAGGGAGGTAAGCATACCGTAGGTCACACTTCATGGTAACATAAAGGGCAAGAATCATCAGGACTTGATGCATGTAATGAAGAAGTCGTGATAAGTGTATTGATTATCCCAGCTCTTGGAATGGGACAGAATTCTTGTTGAACATAAACATCATTATTAACTCATCTATGTATTGCTCTTGCGTGAGGCACTGAAATCCTAAAATCATCTGGTAAAAAGCATGAATTCCTGATAAGTCAATGTGCTCCTAGCCTGAAGTGTAACTGAAATATACACTGAGATGTTGTTACCAGAGGGAAATCACGAGAAGTGTTTACACGCTCTGTGTAACTTAGCTGCTGGCTTTACTCCAGTTGAGGTTTTACTCAGGTTAAGCTGTTTATATGAACTTTTGATACCTTATTAAGTGTCTCTATTGCCATGAATAAACCTAAGAACTTAATATTCCCCACTCCTGGTCTGACGGACGATGGTTTCTGTGTTTATACCAGAGATTCTTGCAGTACAGGACAGGCAAACTCAGTAATGTGGTTTTCTCACAATGACTGGGTTTGAGCAGAAATCACAATTCAACAGATGTTAAAATATGTCCTAAACCAGTTTATTTATGACGACAAACTAATCTCACCACAGAATCCGTGTGGCTGTTCTGCAGTGTTGTACTGAGAACTGTTCCTTCCCAGCATCTGCTGTCAGGAATAAACTTTGAAGCTCAACAAGCCAACATGAGTGATGAAGTCACGTGACATTGTTTTTGTTTTTGTTTTAAGATACAGATTTTTATCAATGTCTGCAGAGTCAGGTCCAGACATTGTTCAGATTTGCTGCTTTATACATTTCATATATACAGCTCTTCTTGCCAATGTCTAGAAAAGGTCAGAGTTCCAGTGTGTGGCCAAAATTGGCACCTGAATGAATAAAATAATTCGAGTAGTGTTTATCAGTCTCAGAATTCTCTATAAACAAATATTCCTGTAGCATTCCCTGGTTCCCTTTTTGGCTTTAAAGTGACACCCGCCTGTCCTGTCAGTGTGGGCTGTGTCACTGATGAGAGATCAGAACCTCTAAAAGAAGGACTTACCAACTTACTATGTCTACATTATCTCTCGCACTCCTTTACTACTTCCTTCAAAGTGTGCTAAATAGAATTGATAAAATCAGTCACATGTATGCATCTTTATATAGAGCACGTTATATGAGATGACTGGTTTGGGCTTGCCCAAAGCTCTATTGCAATGCAAAGGCTACACGTTTCAGTGGATAAGAGGACAGTAGCCAGCTGCATGTAAGGGCACGTCTACAAGGGGGTGTGAGGGCAACTGTCACTCCTACTTTAATATTGTCCCCACAGCTGCCCCTCCAGCCTCAGTAGGATACACCGCACAGTTAAATAAATAAAACAAACACCCAGCTGCTGTGGTACTGTAACAAACGTGCACAGCAGCATTCATCCACAGGGACTCCTCTAGTCCCACCAGTGGCTGGATGAGGTACAGTAAACACTGTGTGTTTACTCAGCAGGTTGAATGCTGAGTGCATAAAGTGGGGGCTGAGGTGGAGTGGGGTGGGGGGGTCTCTCTTGTATTATGCAGCCTCCGTAGCAGAAATGAATTTTATTCTAATCTTCTCCCTATCTGTAGTGACTCCCCTTGGATTTGTGCAAGGCACATTTTCTCCTTTATGTACAGAAGGTTTATTTCACAAAGTCAGTGTGCATTGGTGATTAAAAACACACAGAGGCGGGTCGGCACACGTCAAGATACAAATACTAATGTTCCACAGTTTAACCCTCATGGAGCACAATTGCCACAGATTTTTTATCTCTGACCGAGATTTACGTGAGGAAAAGACCCCCTCAAGTCTCAGAGCAGACATCACTGCATCGCAAAATCACCATTACCAAAGACGGAGTGTGGAGAAACACTGTCCTAAAGATGTGACCCTGAAACCTGCCGTCCACACCGATGTTTCACAACAGTGAGCTGCAAGGTAACAAAACCTAATCTGGACCAGGACTCTGGCACATTTGAACCTGAAAGCCATAAGCATACCACTAACAACCCCCAGTGATACTCATTCTCAGACTCTTCTCCAGCTCTTAAACACTGAATGAACTCAACTCATGGATACAAATGGCCGAACCCCTGTGCCATTTAGAGAAATAAAGACTAAAAAGATGGACTATATTTGAGTTTAGATTCTAAAGTCTTGTTTTGGGACATTTAATGCTGTATGTTAATCTTTATGTCTGTGGTCAGTTACACCTTTTCCTTGAATGGAGAAGGAGAAATATACCAGTAATAAAACATTGCTATTCCTGGGTCATAAAAAATATTATATCAATGTTTTTGTTAAGATGAAAGTTTGCCAAACCATTAGACTTATTTATGCATTGATTTGATTGCTGCATAAATAATTGTCTCTGTGTCAGATACACCTGCACTTCCTTTGAATATGTTCCCATTAGTAAAGTGTGCCCACAGCATTATGCAGCCTTTGCTAATTAGCTTTGCATGAGCTAAGCAATAATACCTCCGTCTTACATCTCATACGCTGTGCTGCAACACATCACATCAACAGCCCATATACTGTTAGCAGTGAGTGGCACTGCATGAAAGTGAAATGGTCTCCCTTGAAATACAGACAAAGAGTGAGAGACACATATTTAAAATGTACCACATAAAGGCTCAAAGGCTCTTTGTATCAGGGAAGCTGGAGTTTAAAATAAATCAACCTGTCCCTGCAGCGAACCTTCTTTCTAGAACACGTGTGTTATTTAGCAACATCTTATGCTATAAAATGTATCTTGCTGAAGTCATGCTCACATCTGACAGAAGAACATCTCATGCTGCAGACTACTGAGTGAAAAATATCTCCTCTGCAACCGCAGGGCAGGGACCAGTTGGGGGATTATCACACATAGGTGCGATCCAGAGAGAATAGAAACTGTGAAAACCTCACTCCAAATGTGCTAAGGTATTATTACCCACTGCCTGCTATCATAATCTCCATTATTCTATTAATGAAAACTTGGGCAGACTTCTGATTAAAATGTCAGTGCCACCAAGGCAAAACCTTGCCGTGGCCTCCCTGAATTTGAATTAATGAGATATTTAGACTGTGGTTTTCTCTCCGCACTGCCCCAAGGGCTACGTGATTATCCTAAGCTGTGGAGTACATCTGTGTCTATTAATTTTAATCTGACACTAAGTAGGCAGGCACGTATTTAGCAGACATCCTGGGCACACACAGCAGAGCTTTTGCTGTGGGTCAACAGTGAGTTTGTTAAAGCTGAGGAGCTTCTGAACTGATGACCACATTGATATTTCTGAATGCTGAGTACTGCAGCTTTTAGCTGACTAAATTAAGAAGAAGTCTTGTCCCCTTATAAAGATTCAGTGTATTCTTTACACAGTTCAAAGGTCCACAATGGTTGTTGGTTCCAGATGACCTTAGGACAACAGTCAGTTGACCCATCGAATGGAAAATCATCCTCAAATGGTAGTAGAAAGGGTCACATTGGTAATACCAGATTTTGACTGTTGAGTGTCCAGTGATTAATGAGCAAGGGGTGAGGGGTGGAGCTACAGTGGAGCAATGGAGGGCAGCTGCACCCTTAATTGTCATGTTCTGTCTCCCAGCTGCCCCCCTACTCCCAACCATACCCACCCTAACTGTTTCAGGTCCTAACCCTGGTAATGTAAAATAAAATGTAGTCATCCAGGTGATGCTGTGTGGAAGCTGAATCTTTCTTTCATGTTGGGTTAAACAGACCCAACAAGAAAGAAGTACAGTTGTCATGATGCAATATCAGTGAGCAATTCATTGAAACAAAGACACCTCCATCTGAGAATTAGTGACAGCTAATGATTTTATACACTTCCAGAAATAAGCTAATTCCTTTTTTAAATGATTAGTCCTATCCTGTTTTCAATGCATGCAATAAGAACTAATTGGATGTTGGTCTAGTCCTGTTTTAAGGTCTGTCTTGGTCTATCAGTGACTCAGTTTTAAGTGATTTTAGTTTCTTTCTTGTAAATGGCAAATGAATCCATGTTTTCACAATATCTAAGGTCTGGTGATTTTAATGATGACATCTTTTTGCTCTCTGTTTCTCTGCAGAGGTTTAAAGGTGCTCAACTGCAACATCAGCTCCACATACTGTTTATTGCAATTAGATAAACCCCTAACATTCACCATTACCCCGGTTTTTTCTTTCTTGCAGAGTTGCAGAGCATCCAGACAAAAATCACCTTAACAGTTGTGGTAGACTACATTCATACTGTGGAGTCAAGAAAATTAAGTGAGACAACAATAATTATCCCCAGTGGTCCAAAAAAATGTTTGGTTACAGTGCAGCAATGGCAGGAGTTAGGTCTGAGTGTTTTGCTCCTAACAGGGGTAGTGATCATGAGCTTAAGCTTGTGACTCAACAAGCACCTGCCACTCGCATGCACCATAACTACTTACACCCATAGCTGCTATTTTTCTCATTAGTAAATAAAAAAACTTCCAGTTCCAGACTCGATGTTTGAATGGAAAATCCCTTCATTAATACCATGCTAACATTTACAATTGCAGTGTGCTGCAGAACCATACAGGAGCTTAAGGACTTAGAAGTGGCACTATGATTACAGCCTGGATTCAGCACTGTATTGCAGTGTTATTATGCAGGAGGAGCACAGCAGGAAGACGAATGGTAGAGTTAATGATGTCAGTCCTTCTAAAGAATAAATTTATGATGTCATGTTGTGATAAATTTCTTTTGGTGGGCCTGTTTCAGGTGATTTGTGATTCTCCTGAGTGCCAGGGAGGAGATAGACATGCACTGAGCTTTCTAATAGAATCCTGCTGAATTCACATCATGGCCTTAATTTTTCCTCAACATAAATTCCTTTCAGTGCTGTACTGGCTTGTGTAAATGAAAAAAAAAGTTTCTGTGTTGTACAGGAATATGAACATACTACATTTAATGGGTGTGGACTTTTTGTCTCATACAGGCCCACAAAAACAGACTATGACTATGTTATTTCATAGTTAGGATCCATAAACATGGTTTGGTTCATTTTTTTGTCTTTTTAGAAACACAAAATATCAGATTTCCTAGATATTAGTGGGTAATATATTAATATTAAATTATATAAGATATATTAAGTCTGTCAATAATTTTTTTAAATTATATATATATATATATATATATATATATATATATATATAAATAGAATGTATGCTTAAATTCAAATTCTTTCTTTTAACACACGTTCTTTCCTGTGAAATACAACCTAAAAAAAAAACCTTTGAGTTTATCAACTCATCAGCTTGTGCTGGGCGTCTGGCTCAGGGACGCAACTGGTAGGGGATTGACAAGGAGTCAGACTGGGTTCGAACCTGCAACCTTCTACAGCCCAGTCTCACACTTAACCCATTGAGCTACCAGAATCTGCCACCCAAACAACAAACTACCAGCAGCAGAAGCCAAAAAACTACATGTCACTGTCTCTTTCCAGTGCACAGCGATCAAAATCTAACCTCCCCAGGGAAGAGAAAAGAGCCTGTTATCTCTAGGCAGAGATGAGACCATCGACATACTGCCTGTGGACAAAGGAAGATCCGCTGCTCTGAACACTGCCGATTATAATGAAAACGTCATCTTTCTTTTGGTGGACAAACACACCTATGACAAACTGAAAAGAAGGTGATGGACTGCCTGAAACACTTTAAAATGACAAACGCCATCAAAAGGGCAATTTATCACTGTATTTATCCTGGGGAGACTACCCTCTGCCTTTATGGACTCCCCAACATACACAAAGAAGAAGCCCCACTCAGACCCATCATCATTGGACCAGTTACATCCACAAAGAAGGTCAGGGAGCTGAAACTGGATACAGGTAAAACCATGGTACCCTATGGTGTACACTGTTCACCACCATCCCCACAACTGCAGCCTTAACAGCTGTAAGGAGGAGACTAAAAGAAGACAGCACCCTCACCACCAGAAGCAGCCTCATCCCAGCTCCTTGACATGTGATTTAACAACACTTATTTCACCTACACGGGCGCCTTCTACAGACAGAGTTCTCTGGTGTCAACTATCGTTGCCAACCTGTACGAGTAAGAAGTGGATGGATAAGCACTCACATCTTTCCTAGGTTCAGGTCTATGTCACACACCTGGGTAAAGATCAAAAACCAGGAGGTACAGGCCTTCACAGATCACATTAACTCAGTGGATACTAACATACAACTTTGCAGAGTGCAAAGAAAACCAGCTGGATTTTGTCGTCATTGAGACTGATAGAAAGCTGGAAATAGAAGTGCACAGAAAACCAGCCCACACCAATTATCAGGGTTCAGAGAAGAGTCCCACTTTCACAGAAGCCAATGTTAAGGAAGACACCTCTATTCAGCGGAAACATTATTCTACCTGTCTCTGATTGGCCAGTACATATTGCCTATTGGTTTCAGGTTTGTTGGGTTTAAGCATGAGGACTGAGATTGGTCCAGTGGAGGGCAAACATTTGCCAGTCACACAGAGAGTATGGCGAGCCTTCACTGAACAGAGAAGTAGAAAGTGAACAGCGGTAGCGACCGAGAAACTTGAAGGAGAAAGAAGAGCGGTGACATTGTGAGTCTGTGTGACATGATGAGTGCTAACCAGTGGAGGGTTGACACTGAAATCTAGACTTTTAATCCCGAACAGACGGAGGTGTTAACCTTCATCCTTCATACTTCTTTGCTTTGAGATCTGCTCTCAGGGGTTTAAAGTGGGAATGTAAAACACCGTGATGTTACTAAGCACAGAAATACATCTAAGAAAAGTTACCCAATAAATTAGGAAGCTAGTCTACACTTAAAGTAAACTATGTGTTGAGAATCTGTATGTAGAGTAAATTAATTAAAATTTCTTGGTGTGAATATAGACTAAAAAATCTATTGGAAACCACACATTATTTATGGTAGGGGGATGTTTACATTATACCTTAAACTTCTTATTACTACTACCATATATGAATTATGGTGTAGAGGTCTGGGGAAACGCAAACAGTAGTAACCGACGAACAATAAACATAATGCAAAAAAGGCCCATCAGATTAATGTTTACAGAAAGAGAAGATGGATATAACTTAAGCAAAAGGAATCTAAAAACAACTTTAAAACACATGTATCTCAATAGCAGGGGTTAAATTATGAAACAGCCTAACGGACGAATTAAAATACGTAACAACATAAACCAGTTCAAAATTTGATTATTTTTAAAACTTACTAAAACTATTATTTAAAGCTAATTTTAAATTAATATGTGGACGAAAAACACATACTTAACCCAGGAAAGTTATTATTGAATTATTGGCATGCTAAAAATGATTGTTTTGATTAAGTTTTTTTAAATTATTTCTTTCTCTGTAGGTTTTTTTCATGACTAAAGAAAAGTACTTCTGAAAAGATGATGTGAAATATGAAGGGGCTAGGGTCAAATAAGTGTATGCTTTTACCTACTCCTTTTCAAACACAAGAATGAAATGATGACATGTAATGATGATGAAATGAATTATGTTTGGAATAATGTTTTAATAAACTAAACTAAACTATGATCCATCAACAAGGATTTCATCAAATACATTTACTGGCCAACAACAATCTTACGAGTCCTCCCCCACAGAAAAACATCCAGGGATGGGGTCAGAAGGGTGTAAATGCAGGAGCCCAAAAATGGTGAGGTATTACCCAGAGATGTGAGGTCAGCTGCACGAAGACATGTATAAGACTTTACATTTTGAGCAGTAGATGAGTCACTGATGTGGCTGACAGCGCTCAGATGTTTTCTTATTTATTTTATATATTTCCTATTCATTATTGTATGTAGCCTCCAGAGTTCATATTGTTATGGCATTGAATTATGGTTTGATGATAATGACAAGTTACTTCTCTTTCTTTATGAACATAAATCAATGTATTACAATATGTATGTGTATGTAATATGTTCACATACACATGGGGGTGTAGGCACCAACTATCGCTTTGTGTTCATGCAATACTAGCTTTGATATACACTCTATTGATCTCTCCTTATTAAAATAATGTAAACAGCAAAGAGGGAAATACAAAAGCTAAGTGAGCAGCACCTTTGTCATTATATGTAACAGTAGAATTCTGTGTATCATGTAAAACGCAGCATGACTCTATTTATGACACAGTTACAACTGTGAGGTGTCTCTTTGCTTACTTTGTCTGTGCCTAACAAATCCTATGACCCCGATACCTAAAACAGCCTTGGGTGAGTGTGCATGTGTGAGAGAGAGCATTTATTCAACGTTGCTCTAGCTGTGAGCAGTAACTAATCGTGTGAGGGCGAGTGCTGGTTTTTTCTTCATCTCTACTTCTATCCATACTCAGGTTTTACACACATTAGATCTATATAAAAAAAAATTAATATTTAGAAATAGCACATTCATAGAGGAAAAGTGCTTAGAATGTTCAAACCTTCTTGTGTTAAATACAAAAATATAACTTTATAACGTTTCATAATCCCTGCATCTTTGTCTATATATTTCCCTATGGATCCTGACAATGTTAATTTAATACAGCTCATTTTCTGAAATGAAAGTCAAAGGAGAAGGAGAAATAATGGCTAGAGTAGAAAGCTAGAGAGAAAAATATGAGCTACAGTTCGAGTGAAGGTGGTTGTCATTGTTTTATCAGTAATAAACTTTGCATTTGATAGCAGCTGCTGCTACTTTAATCCAGACTTTCTTTCAAATACACTGGCATTTAAGTGAATGTGTCACCTTACTGAAATGGCACCCGAGTCAAGCGGCATAACAATGACCCACGTGTTCTTTTTTTCTGTTTGAGTGAGACTGAATGCTGCAAAGGTAGATAAGTAAGTAAATCACTGTGCACATAAATGCAGGCAGGTGTTTTTCATATGGTAACCCAATGATAAAAAAATGTAAACAATGCAAAGCATTTATTTCTGTTCTGCTCTTTGTATTTACAGCTCTGGGAAGAAATGAAGCGCAGCAGAATTATCAGTTTCTCAGATTTTAATATTTAAAGGTATATGTTCGAGTAAAATTTATATTTTTGTTTTATTCCATAAATCACTGACCATAACAACTTGAACATTACAAATTCCAAATACAAATTTGTCATTTAGGTCAAAATATCATGAAAGGTCCAGTAAAGGTTATCTTCCTCTTCACACAACACAATATAGGCTGGAAATTTTGAAACGCTTTGCTAAATTTAGTTTGAGCCACAGTCTAAATTAGTGGTGGGTAATACTGTGGATTTAGAAATACTTCTCATTTCTGCAGCGCTGTCTCCTAAAAATGAATCCAGCTTGTTAGTCTTGCACTCTCTTCACTTCAGCCACCTCCTAGCAACTCGCTTTGCATTAGTGAATGTATCATGTCCTTCGTTCATAAAAATACATTTTAGCACATTATAATTAAGCTCGCCACAATAAAGTAAATTTTTGATTTGTATGTAAACAGAGCCTTACCTTGTGACTGGTGCCTATATGATGTAAATAGGTGTGTGTGTGTGTCAACATTATAAACAAAACAGATGACATTGCCAATTCTTAGTGCAACACCTCGGCATGTCTTAAAATTATGATTATGAAATTTAATTTGAAAACATCCATAATTAAGAATGGATACTCTGATAAAGAGCCAGAGCTTTGTTGTTGCCATTTTTTGTGGATAGGAGAAGAAGGGGCCACGGAGGTTGCAACTAATCTGATCACTAAACAGAGCTGTGACAAATAGCTCTGACAATCCTGTCAGTGGGGCCAATATTGCGCCAAAGTGTCTGAAACTGAATGGCGACCCACCAGGGCCTGCATGACAAATTGTCTCAGACAATAAAATACAGTCTCTTCCTATTCCTATTATAATGTCAAAAATAGGGAACTCAGAAATGTACTTACATATTTAAATTCCTTGATTGGTTAAAAAAATATTTAGAAATGAATATATGCACTTCAGGCAGTGTTGTTATGTGAACATAGGTCACAGGTGTTTTCAACAGAAAGTGTCCACACTGAGACACATTTTAGAGCATATCTCTAGTTAATAAAATGTATGCAAAAAAGTGTATCATGTATATTGTATTTGTGCACAATGTTAATGCTTTTATTTACTTAAAAGTAGTTAATCAACCAATGAGACGCAGTGTGCTCTCTACGTTGTGAAACAGATGTCAATAGGCAATTTCGATTTTCAAGCACCTTGATGAATTATGTCATTAGATATAAACACCACCTTGTCACACAAATGACAAAACGCAAACTTTATTTGAAAAAAATGATATAGTCAGTAAAATAAATTTATATTGCAATTTTTCCATTTAATTGGAAATGCCAAATACATACATACACAATAAAACACCAATGTGCTCATGCTGTAATGGATAATTCCAGTGGTCCCTCGCTATAAAGCGGTTCACCTTCTGCAGTGTTGCAGATTTTATTTGTGCAATTTTGCATGCTTTTTTTACAGCGCATTGTGTTCTTTGTCCTAATTGGCTGTAGACAATTGTCAATCAATCTCCTCTGTACCGTGTCTGCTGTACAGTACATAATGTTTTTCAGCTTGCCAAATGTGCGTGTAACATTTTACAGCCTTAAAACATCTGGAATAGTTGTAAAAAAAGGTGATTACTTACTATTTTTAGACTCTAACCCATGTGAATAATGAGGGACCACTGTATATCATACAGCTTGTGTACAACTATTACCTCATTAGGGCATGTTGTGAGCACACAGAGTACGGGTCAAAGGGGAAATCTTCTTTAAAATGGTACTGTGCTGCTTCATATCCTCTATGGTTATCAGAGTCACTAAACTACAGAAACTTATAAAATAGATTTTATAACCTGAGTGGCATTTTGTAAAAGCCGGAAAATTAATCAAAAAATGAAGCCTTTAGACTCAGTCTTACAGAACTGACATTTTTGTCATTTCAAGGAAGCACCATGAAGCAAATCTAAATAAATATAATGAAAATACAACACGTGGGAAAGCACAGTGGAGGTGTAGTTAGCACGCCCGTCTCAAATGAAAAAAGTCTCGGGTTTAATCCTGCCAACCGGCCGAAGCCTTTCTGTGTAAAATTGGCAATGGTAAAAGTGAATCACATCACATACTTTAATATCATAAGAGGTCATAGAAGAACCACACATTGTACTATAGGCTACAGATATTCTAGGACTCAAGAAAAGGAAAACCCTGTGACACACTTTTAGACCCCAGAAAGTGTTTGGACGAGGGCTTTTCAGCTCGTAATCCCCAGCTACAGACACCACTCAAACCATGTTTTTACAGAAGTAAACTAAAAAAGACTACCTATATTTGCATGCATAGCAGATGAAGACAGAATTATTTTTAGCTCAGTGTTGAAACCATATACAGACAATATACTGAAAACAAAAGAAAACCGAGCAGTTATACTTAAATCACTGCACTTTGTACTTGAAAGGGCTACACAAAGGACATGCAGGAAGGGCAGGAGAAAGTTTCCTTGATATTAATAAGTGATAAGATTGTGCAGACTTTGTAATAGCCACAAGCACCATCAACTAAAACAAGCACTCACAGGCTTCCTGGATGCTTCCAGACGCTGCACTACCCTGTGTTTCTTGGTACTGTCATAACATTTAAGAACAACTTAAACGTACATGGCCTTCACCAGTCTTTAAAGCCCAACATGGTCTATCTCATGTTAGTTATCCTATGATTTGACAGTGATTTAAAAATACAAACGTGAAGAAAAAAAAGCCAATTTAGCAAACAAATGTCTGTCACTGCTGGCAACACACTAAACAGATACAGATCAATAAAATTAATTATTTGAAAACACGTCCTCAGACACCATTCTTTGGAAACCTGAAGCATGTGGTTAATAAATAATCCAATATCAAATCAAATCAATCTATTTGTTCATTTTAGTGTCTCTTCCTGAGAGCTTGTGTGGTTGTCCCTCTAGTCCACAAAGCAGAGCGATTATTGAGTTACTTAAATAAAATTGAACAAACTGTCTTAAATTGCAGAGAGATGGGCAACTTAACTGAAGGTCACATTTGCATACAATTTCCCTCTATTGACTTGTAACCTGAACAATGGTGGCTGAGAGAGGTGAGTATTCCCAGTGACAGCGGCAACATGCTTGAGTGCCGGTGAGGAAGCCCCGGGCTGTGTAAAGACTCCTGCTAAAGTGTTTGTCACACATACTGAAGCTCATTTTTCCCAGACAACAAGCTTTTCCTCTTCTTCCGTGCCACAGGCATGCACATAAACAATGACAAAAAGTGCCTTTGGGGCAGAAATGTCATGCAAATGGACTTGTTACTGAATGTGGGCTATGCAGCGACAGTTGCTTGGGTAGAGTTTAAAAAGGAGCAACATTTTCAGTGTGTCTGTACAGATGAAAAATGGGGCATTGATGGCCAGTGCCCTCCATCTCTTCTTGACACAATTAAAACCTAAAGAGAAACTCCTCAGGCATCTTGACTTTTGAATAGCAGCCAATTATGATTTTTAACTTTCTAAAAATCACAATAATGGCCTGAGTGTTGTTTTTCCTCTTCATATTTAAACATATTTAAGGCTTATTGCCTCCCATCATCATCGTGCTTCCAGTAATTTAATCATACACTTCACCCATGGTACTTATCAGTGGGTCATGCTCCGTTATAAATACAGTTTTCTCTATTCATACATGCTGTGATCCCCAGTGGGGTTGAAGAGTAAGTGATTAATTTGATTGGTTTTCCCCTCTGGTGATACCGCCTCAGACTTACTGCAGTGAGTTTTTTGCTGGTACTGAAAAGATGGCGAATGTTACCATATTCTTGATGAGATTTTATGCAATTGAAACCTTACCTCTGTGAAGCTATTTGAAGGCTATTGAAAAATGCAACGTTGAAATATATTAAAAATAAGTAAATATTTTCACTGGATTTAGTTGAAACATTTATACAAAGTTTAAGCAGTTCATAGACAATTTAACAATTGTGTATATTAAACTAAAGGGTTGTTGTATGTAGGTAATGGAGCCATTTTTTAGCCAATTAGGTTGAAACAGTCATGATGTATCATATTTATATTTGTACAGTAAATATACTGTATGTATTTCTGTACTTTTAAATGCAGATTATTTCAATTGAGCAGTTTCAGACAACCTGAAAATAATTGTTCTTTTATTTATTAAATAACATGTATTACATACAGTTACACACAGTATCCTTTGTGTCATTTAAAATACAAATGTAAAACAAAATAAATAATGTGTAAATAAATGTTAAAGGTTAGTATAACACATTTTATTACAATTATAAATATGAATTATTTAACAGACATTGTCCATGTTTCTGCAATTGCACAATTCCTATTTTAGAGAACTATTAATACACAAAAACAAAAACACATATTTTATAAACTGTTCAAGTTCACGGCAAAACACCTGCATCTGGAAAACTTTCCATTACAATTATAAGTATTTCCATTACAATAGAAAACAGATATTTTATACAAGATACATAAGATCTGTTTCTCAGCGTAATTCTCGGTTCTTAGGTAATCCTGCTTCCAGTCTTTTTCCTTTTTCTCCTCATCCACCAATCACATGCTTGCACATACTGCATATTGAATTGTTGTCACTTACAGACTTAGTCCGCAGCCGTCCATTTCTTCTTCCCCTTTAATTTGAGAAAAGAGTAACTAACAGTTGTCCCCAGGTTCTTCTACATGAGTCCATGTTCCAGTTTTGCGGGGTTTCCAGCAGTGAATCTGCTTCTTGGAACAGTCCCTGTTTCTAAATATACAACAGAAAATATATAGTGACTTTGGCGTATAAATAATCAATGACCAAGGGCACGCTCTGAGAAATGATTGCTATTCCTAGTAATTCATCAAAAAACTTTATTTCTTTGAAAAACTCTGAGATAAATGAATGCATGGCTACAACGTATATGTATACGATAATATGCATGGAGAGTCCCGAAAGATACCCACATAACTTTATTAGGACGTAGGGTTTGTTCCCGGGTGAACTCGCCCTCTGTGATCTTGATGTCGAATGTGCTTAACCCGCAAAAATCACTGAATTAAAAATGCAAAGTGCTGCCTCATGTAACACGGCACCTTCAGTGTTAACCCGAAAGGAGAGAGACACCTGCATCTCTGCATATCCCATTACTCTTGTTATGGTCCCGTCCCCTTTCTTACTGTTATATATGCATTAAAAAGAATGGAGTCATTGAGTATATTTGGCATATAAAAGATACGGGCTCATCATTAAAAATCCATGTAAGCCCTTTAAATCTGAAGAGAGGTGATTTCATGCTTGGCTGCATCATTTTGTAGGTGCTACACTACACCACCACCACCTCCACCACCGCCACGATACAAAACACACACAAGAGCACACACAGCACCAGACAGTGACGTCCTTGGTTCTGCCTCCCCCGTGCGAAGCTCAGTGGTGTCTGAACTAATGGAGCAGGGAGAACACAGGCTGGCTGTGAATAGAAGGAGGTGGAGGAGAGATCAGGGTGCTCTTGAAGCACCTCTTTGCTTTCTCACAACAGCACCTCACTGTCATTGGGTTTTCTTTTGGAGAGCATTGTAAAAATTGTTGGTGGGAGCTGCTGGATATTCCCTGGGAGTTCAAATCGGAGGCTCTCCCTCTGGACTGTTTTGGCTGCAATTTAAAGGTCCGTTCCCTTTTGTTTACATCCAATTTCACACTCGTACATCAAGTCTTTGCTGAAAATATGCTGCAAAATCAGACTTGTGCACTAATCTTACAAATGTGCCAAAACGTCCCCTAAAGAACATAACCATAAAAACATTTTACCTCTGATGAATGTGGTATTCTTAGGCTCATGGCTCTCCTTAGCAGACCACCAGAAGAGATGTTCAATCAACTATGCATGACTTGACCTTAATGGATTTTTCACTGGGAGGCTTGGGTTGGTTATTAGGGAGCCAGCTCATGTGGAACAACCTTGTCCTCCTGGGAGGGGAATTACACCAGTTCAGAGGAAACCCACATTATGGCGAATGGCGAATAGAGAAAAGCACCATTTCCTCTTGGCTCAAATACATCTTTCACTTTAAAATGTGCCAACTGTGTGATATCAAAAGAAAATTTTCCATCTGCCGCTTGATTATGAATTCCCTGTCCTTTCTCTTTATTTAGCAGTCAGTGTTCTCAGCCTTTTGACTGCGGCGTTCGTCGTTCGTCGTCAGACTGTTATGTTACTTCACCACATTTTTTTACCAGATACCAGACAATAAAACTGGCTTCTCATCAAACACAATTACACAAATGTGCACGCCATTGGCTTGATTTGCCCACATGTATACAAATGGATGGTGTTTATTAGCCTTTGTGCCTTTTTAAAGTTGTTGTGGAAATTAAAGGGTTGCATTGTGTGTCTGGTTAAAACGTCAGTGCATCACCAAGTAGAGGCCTTGATCATCAGGCTCTGTTTACTCCATTCCTATTCGCACACATCGGTAAATAAACAAACAAAGTGGCCTGGCATTGAATTAATTTTCTCCTCCAGCTGTGTACTCTAATTGGGATAATAAGCTGAAAGGTTATCAACACACCACACGGCATTATTCAGGCACCTAGCTCAATCTGTGTTCTCCCTCCCCCCCCCCCTCTTCCTTCAGCAGTGTTAGAGTGCATCTGTGCTTCAAAGTGGGAAATAAAATGTCTTCATCTGTGTATCACTATATCCAATGCAGTAAACCTTAAAAAAGGCTAATAAAAGGATCATTGATTCAAGGATGAAAAGTCGATGAATTGATTAAAAAAAAAGTAAGAATCACTTAAAAATGCATTAGACTGTTTCATTTTTTTAATCACTGCCCACTGAATACAAAGCTAAGACTGGTTAAGTTATGTGCTCTCTGCATTCTGCAGTGGAAAAAGCAAATAAAATTGCCAATGCTACCTGAAACATGAACCATTTCCAACAAATGGAGTTCAACATTCTACAATGAAAAAGCTTTTTCAGATGTGGAAAAAAGACAGTTGCCAGACTCCCCAGGAGTTTTTGTTAAATAGACAATGGCACAGTGAAAGACGGTGCGCACTAACAGTCAAAGGTTTGGACACATACACAAATGACAGCTTTTCTAACATCAACTTCTCAACTGAAATACAGCGTAGACATTGTTAATATTAAAAATGTCTAATATATACATGTATTTGTCTAATGATAATGACAGGATGAGATGATTGAGGGACATACTTTTCACACAGAGAAATTGTCCTCAGCTGTGTGACCATCATTACAAAATGGTCCTTTTAAACGAATGAACTGGCACAACAACACAACATACAACAGGGAAAACAGAATAAAGCAGTCCCACCCAACTACTGCATAATAAATCTACCTCTGCACAACAAGCTGCTGTCGAGCATCATAGCAGCTCAGATGAATAAGTACATGGCTTAATACTTGAGCAGAAACACCAGTGAAGCAAAACACCAACTCGAAACTGCAAGACCAGACAGACCATCCTGTGCAGGGCCTGGATTGACTAGAAAAAACCTTTAATTTGAAGCCTGCTTATGCTTAGAACTCAACAACATCAACAGAACCAGTACAGTGTACCAAACCTGTTTACTGCTCAACTGTGGAGCAAACCAGGCAAACCTGTTCATCTGTAGTGTTGCTCACCCAGCTACAGGGAATTAGTGCTTCTAATGTACTGTTTCACTAACAAGCACATCTTTCACATATATGTAAAAAAATGGAGAAAAGAAAACATAAGCTTGGACTGACTGAAGAAAGATATTCTCAAATATCCCGTGCACTGCACAGTGGCTTTATGCAGCATTGCACAGCGCTTCTAACATTGCCCTGAAAGTAGCTCCTTCAGTTAAGCCAACAATGTGTGGCTGTGTCTGCACATCTGTCTGATGGAGAGATACCACCATTATAACAGACCACATAAAATGAGCTACATCCCTTATGAAAAGACTCTAAGCTCCGATGCATTACATGTTACAGATCAGAGACATGGCATCCCCCAGCCGCTGTAATTATGCACCGCAATGGTGCCAATGCATTTAAAGCAGCCACATTATTACAACTGACAGTAGACTGCTCTCTTCATCACTTATTCAGTGTGAGGCAATTTTCCAAGGCCTCCCCAGATGGTTGTCAGTTTTATGCAAAATGGAAACGAGATTCAATTCTGGCCAAGCTCAAATTGATTTCTCCAAGTCATAGGTTGCATAGTTATTTGAAGGCCTTGAAATAAAGTATGGTGTCATGGTGTTGTGTCTGTGTGACACGAGTGACAAAGAAAAATACATGTTCCCCCAGAAATATTTTCCAAAAAAAGACGACAAAACATCCTAGCCAGCTTTTATGGAAGCGTTTATTCCACTTTAACATCACCCACATTTTTAAGGGTCACTTAGGCTGCCTTAAAAGTGGCCATTAGCACAGCTTTCAGAGACAGAGACCTCTTGTACGAGGAGCACCACTTGATACAAAGAGCATTCCTCCTCTGATATTTCTGTCTAAATGCAGTGCTGCAATCCCAAAACAAACATATTACACAGGGTTAAATTAGAATGTGTCCAAATGACAGATCTCAACTTGTTTGAAATGCATTAACACAACACGCAACGAGTGCACTCTCCATGCATTCAGCAGCCTGTTATTAATAATTAGGACTTGATCACACAATGCAATGCATCATTGTTGGTATGAAAACCTGTCACCAAGTCCTGCTGTCCAATTCACGCACAACTTGTAATTGCAGATACCTCACAACTGTGATTTGTTCTGTCGCTGGTTTTCACTTTGATTTGATGGATGACGAGTCCATTTGTGTCAGACGCCTTTTCTTAAAAGCTCTCACTAAAGTGGTACAAAAATATCTCTGTACTGTTTTAACAATAACTTAAAGATCTTGTAAAAAAGCCCTTTTCACACCTTCTCACATCCAAGGTCCAAAATTAACACCCGCTCAGCACCAAGTGGGGGTAGATTTTCCACTTTCTGATTGAATCTAGCAATGTTTGTATTAAAATAGTGCTGTAAGAAGACACCATCACTGCTGCCCTCCGCTTATCGCCAAGCTAATCCGACATGTAAGTGGATATTTCTCTGTGCTGTCTACGAGCCTTTGTGCACAGGAGTTACGCTCCTGTTTGCTGTGAAGCAACATAAGCAACCGGCTGTTATTGGTAAGGCTGCACAGTTTATTATTCGTTTTAAAGCAACATAGCTTTAAAAGAAGAAGATTGATTTCCAAGATCAGACAACAAACCAGTCGAGAAGAAGGTGGGATATATACATATATATATATATGTATATGTATTAATCGTAAATATGCTTTGGCCAGAATACATTAGCATCAAACTATGGAAACTACAGAACCGGAGAAGAAGAAAAGGAGACAGAGGGACAGACTGGGGGTCGTTCTGTACAATGAAAATAATGACATGTTGTCAGAGCTAGTTTGTTTTTAACATACATTATTGGTCGGTGCATGAACACCTTCGTCAGAGGGCAAAGAAGTTCGTTTCAGACACTGCCCACGTGCCTAGTGGCAGGTTCCAGCTGTCTGTAGCAGTAAAACACCTTCGGTAGCCCCAGCAGATGATGGCGAGATAACAAAACACTTTCAGAACCGACTAACCCTAAAAGAGTCACCAACAGTGATAGTTGTGAATGTGGGCGTCATCACATCATCCAAGATCATCACACAAGACGACACACAAGTTACAGAGGCCCATCCTGTTCATATTTGCACATAATTGCAACTAGTGGGACAGAATATCTAATCCTCTGTTCAGTTTTAGCAGCGCTGCACGATGAAAGACTCAAATGGAGAGTCTGCCGAGAGCCACGGAGGTTTATATTGATACACTGTAAACGATGCGGCTCCATTTGCTTTGATTTATTAGCTACTGTTCAATGTAACTGTGCCCACATTTGAAAGGTACATATTGGTCATAGCCCACTATTGATTTTTCTATGGTTAAATGGATGGCTTTCTTTAGCAGTGGAAAAGTGAGCAATTCTACCTTTAGTAGCAAGCTGTTTAATAGTCCCAAATCTATATTTCATTAAAATGATGACACTCTGCACCCCTAACACCTATTCTATTGATCTCTAACAGTTTGGGCCCTATGAAGACTAATAAATCATCCCACTATTGGTAACTGCTTTAGAAACGCTCACCTTCCATTTCACAAGTAATGAAGCACAGGGATTAAACAGTGAAATAAGGGACTTTAAGGGCACTATGGCACGAATCTTTAGCACCCAAGCTGTGTTCCAGAGCGGTGCAGGGCACTGCAGATGGACAGTTAATACCGTCTAGGAATGTTATCATATGATACACTGCATGTTCTCTAACAGAAGAGCAGTAACGGGAGAATCCATCTCACTTAACTGCTCGTGGTTCCCCCATTCTTTATTGGATAACAGCAAGAAGCACCACAATGAATTTCATTTTCTCTATTTTTCTGTACTCTCACACACACTCCCGCTCATACATGCCGCTGAATACTCACAGTGAAAATGCCTGCTTTGTAGGATCACTATGTGTCATCAGTCATGAAAATATTACCCTTACTGTCCCTAAATGTCACCTAGCGTTCAGCTGGGAAAGACAGCCCTGTCCCTTTCCTGTATATGCTTTCTTTTATTCTACGTTCACACAATTACACCAGCTCAGCAGCTCTGTAATGGGAACCTGTTGTGTTTATGATGAATACTGGCCAATCTGTCTGCCTCTGGAGGGTAAACACATTTGACATTTGATGTTGACCTTATCCCTTCTATTACGCTGCTTGTTTTTCTGACAGAGATGGATATGGGTGCTTTTTCTCGTTTCACCACATAGCATGATGCTGGTTAACAAGGCATCCTTGTTAGGGCACGGCATATTTGCATTCATATTTTTCTCATCTCAGGTGTGCTCACAATAAACACAAACTGCTCTGACCATTGCGCACTCAAACAGAGAGGTCATTAGAAAGCCTTGTTATGTTTTCTTGTCAGCATGTAATGAATTTAAATAATAATAGGTTATATTTGCATCTAAATAAATGTCGATCTACTCTCTATTCATGCCCTTTTAATATTATTTTAAAAAATTCTCAGATGCACATGAATTAGAGAAAAACAGTTGAAGAAACAAACAAAGTCAAACACGCGGCTTGATTGACGAGTGACCTCTGAGAGGTGCGGAGCAGAAATGCTGCAGCTAGATACTGATCAGGATTAGCACCTGGGATCTGTGCCATGCAGTGGCAGACAGTGATAGTAAAAGAATGGATGTGGAAATTTCACTCACACTCACCAAGACTGACTCCCTCCACCATCACACGCTCCCCACAAATTCATTTATGGACATAATATGGAACAATATATTACACTTGCATGAGAAAGTGCCTGCAGCCCATTCAGGGTTTGTCCAGTTACTCCACGACTACACAGTCAGATGTGCAAGATTTGCTGTGTCTCCCAGCAAAGTCTCAAGAGCACGGAGGAGTTACCAAAGGGCCGACTGTTACACTAGGAGAGCTAGACAGGACCATAAAAGGGCAACAACCAAGCAGCAGGACCGGTATGTGCTCCTTTGTGCATGAGAAACAGGAGGAGCCCCACAGGTCAACAAGGCCACCGGTAAATCTTCACCTGGTCTGTATGTTCCATTAGTATAAAAGGGTTACTAGAGCAAACCTTTGCAGTCCACCAGTGTGTTTCTGACCAGAAGCACGAGCTTCACACTTGTCGGCTTCTCTTTGAAAGGATGGAGAAGAGAGGGTTAGATGTGTATTACATTATGCATCTTACAGGTACCCACTAAGGAACAGCATTGTGGTGACTGGTTTCATATTACTGAGGAAACATCAGCTATTCACCACCCAGAGAACAGCTTGAAATTCAGTATGGTTGAACTGTGTGTGGTGTGTTTAACAAGAAATGTGAACTTAAAAAGATATCTGTGCTGTTTACTTCGGTTGCTTAGCAATATTGTCCACTGTGTATAAAATGGTATGAGGACAGGCGTGATGAGCTCATGACAGCAGGATTGGATGCACAGATGAGCAGCGCTGTTCTAGACCTAAAGCCGTCCAAGTCAGGTCTGCTGAAATGAATCCAACATTTAAACTGAATCCAAGATCATGGGGAGGGAGAGTGGGGGTTGCTAGTGATGAGGTGGAAGGCATAAATGATTTTGGTGGGAGATTTGGGACCAGTGATTAACATGACAGACTTTTTAGTTATGACTTTATTTCAGCGAGGCAGTTGGTTAAAGTGGAGTGGGGTGTGGTGGTGATGAATTTAATGGAGATAGCAGGAGAGTCACAGACCATGACGGTGGATGATGTTACCAAGGGAGAGTAAATAAAGGATGAAGAGGACAGGAAAAGGAGGCTGAACCTTGGGGGACACCTTGGAACAAAAGAGCTGTGGAGGAGGAGCCGTCGTCAATGCTGATGAGCTATTGTCTGTTCTGTGAGATATGATCTTAGTCCAGGGTGTGCAGTACCAGTGATGTTGATTGAAATGGTTCAAACGGATCATTGGAGTTAAGAGTTGACAGGCGACCACATGATCTGGATTTTTTGTCACACGGGAGGTTAGAGATGACCCGGACGCTGCTGGGGGGCAGTGGAAGGGAGTGAACCAGCAGTGGACGGGATACAGAACGCATTCGATCATACGGTTAGAGAGCTCTGTGGGGAAGAATGGGAAGAAGAGATTGGTTGGTTGGTTGGTGAGATGGTGACTGAATGATAAGAAGAGTCGTATGGCTTTACCGAGAAGGATTTTTCACCTATGAAGGAGGAGAGAACCTTGGATAGTAGATGGTGCAGGACGTGTTGGGGGCATCTTTATGTGGTTGATGGTAATCACAAAGCTACTAGCATTTCAGGGTCTGGTGTTGCTTTTTTTAATCATTTGTTTGCAGAGCACAGCGGGCATAAATATTCCCTGCATGTACCCTGCACAGAGAAAACCACAACCACAACTAATGCAGACAGAGAAAGATTTCAGAACTTGGTCATATTGAAGGAAGTATAGTATATAGTATATATATAATATGTAGTATAGTAATTTGAAGAAATTGGAATTTGATAAAATCTGATAGATAAATTAAATAATTTACTGACAAAATACTTTGTAGTCCATCCAACACCAGCTCAGTATAGGTTGTGTTGGCTGAGGGTAACATACCAGAGTCTCTTGTACTTTTCCAAGGCTTTATGAGTTATAAACATCTTTCTTCTGTCAGTTTGCAGACTCTGGGTCCTGTGAGAACACATTACAAGGCCTGTGCATGCACCTGAACCCTGGCTTTGATTACAGAAGAGAGCAGGTGTGAATTAAGCGGGTGCAACAGGATAGCTTCCTGTGAATAAATGCATTTTGATTATGAGCAAACATTGCCCTCCTTTGGCCCTCATTATGCAAATGAGGAATTGTATTTTAGGGGAAGGGAAGGGATGGAGGGCAAGGGTGAATTGTTTGCAAGAGGATTTTGTGCAGTCTGGCAGTCATATGCTGTTGATTAATGGACTAATGGACAGGCACCAGAGTGGGGTGAAGTAATTTCATACCAATCACTATTCATTACTTAATGAGAGATGATGACTCGGGGCACTCTCCAGCTCAAACGGCAGCAAAAGGCAAAGTTGATGAATCGTAATAAAAAAGTCATATCATTATTTACCTCTTTAGATTCACTGGGACCATGGAACATAATTAAGAGGCACACGGGAGAGATTTTTTCTTTTCACAGAAAGACAATCATTTGTCATGACCTAATAGGATTTTTTTGTTTACAGCTCAGGTCATCATAACAGCTGCACTCTTTACCTGTTAAACCCCAGCATAATCAAATCACATAAACAGATCCACAATAAACATCTCCTTTGAAATGCTGCTCGGTAATGCACGACTTCCCATTGACTTTGTAGATGAACGAAGCAAGAAGACTCATCCTGTTTAATGATTTCACTTAATTACATTTTACAGAATTTTATTTTAATGACATATTATTTTAGAGTTATGCACAGCGGATAATAAAGTGGCTGTAATGGTAAGGCAACAACAAATGGGATCATATGTGTTTGCTTCAGTGAAACAGACAATATTGTCTTTGGTAAGTAGATTGACAAATGGAGTGTAACTAAACTCACACAGCGCTGTATTAATATAATGACAATGAGCTTTGTCATACGCCGTTATGTGTGTACTTTGCAACAACAGCGTCGCAATTAACGGTTACTGAGATAAAAAACACGTTACACACGACACAAAAAGTAAATTCACCTCACATGGTGAAGATACAGCTACCACATGTAACACAGTACCACAAAAACACAGTACTGTACTAGAAAAGTACTGATCTACTCCTAGCATCTCCTGACAGTGACTCACAGTTTGTCACAGGGCTTCAGGTACGTCTGTGGCAGCATTTACATTTCTTAACATGACATGTGGTCGATTTTATGAGTTTTGAAGCGACTTTTATTTATTCTCTCCGGGTCTTTATGAGTTTCACTACATGTGACTTAACCAACTGTGGTGCCCAAACGTAGAGCCAGCGTGCATATGGTCCAATAATCTAATCCATATGGTTGACGTTACTCCTCATGTAAACATCCAATTAAATCAGCTCTCTCGTTCTCCTCGCAGTGTTGATCTATCATTACTGAACAGGTGCTGTTTGAATAGTGAACTGTGTAAACTCTGACGCTTGCTAAATCCCTCCTCTCCCATGACAGGTGTGTGTGTGTTTGTATGCAGAAAAAGACAAAGAAAAGAAACAAAAGGGAGGAAGTCCTATTTCAGATCAGTCACAAGGTGCACTGGTCATCACGGTGAATCAATTCACTTCAATTCATCTTTATTTGCATAGCGCCAAATCATAACGAAAGTCATTTCAGGGCACTTTACATAATGAATCACTTTGAAGACTCAGTAAATCTGAATTAAGCTGCCTCAGTGTCTGGTGTTCTCTACGCCAGAGGTCACCAACAGGCGGATCGAGCACTGGGTCCGGACCCACACTCACGGCAGTGATGGATTCTACGTATTTTATTGATGCAAAGGATGAGATTCACTTTGTTATTTGTAGTACTACCACCAGAACATCGATAACAATACATTGATCAGAGTGTGTTGTCATATGCTCACAACTGAAAAATGCTTAACGGCCTCTGGGCAGCACTGTACCTCTACCTGTGTGGAGTGCAGGATGTCTCCCTCTGCACTCGAACTTGTTGTGCTAATGAAATAACTTTAAAAATAAAGCAGGGGTCAAATTGATCGTAGATGATGCTGTTTCTGGAATAATTAAGCATACATTGTCCAGAGGTTAAAATTAGTATACAAATATGATAATTACTGTACTAATATGACAAAGCACATCCTACATGTCTCTGATTAGCTAGTAATCGTTGTCTTTGGGGTTTCCGGTGGGTTTCTTATAAAGGAGGGAGAGCTGAGCTGTAGATCAGTCTATGACAGCGTTTATCTTATTTTATTTCTTTGTATTTGGGTCCAGAGTTGTATTGAAATTTTGTTGAAATTGCATTACATTACATTACATGCTTAATGGATAACTACATTATAATGCAATTTAAACAGACGGACTCGGATATGAGAAAATCTCTCTCTATCCAATCCTCCTAAAATCGTATCGTATTGTATCCATTGCATTTTACTCCCTTTGACCATCTGTTTATTGTTTTTGACTGATTTAAACAAAACAACGTTTTAGTACAAATGCAATATCAAAAATTACCTTCTGTCACACTGAGACATAGTGTATAAAGCACACCACGTATCATTCACACTTGTTTATCACTCATGTCAATTAATGTCATTAACTTTTTAAAGAAAAAGTAATTTAACGTCATGAAGTTATTTCTTTTTAGAGACACTGCACTAGGTGAAAACGTAATGAAAGTGTGTGAGACGTTCAGGGTGTGCAGAGCTAAGTCGCTTTAGGGAACTAGAATGTATGTTATGTATGTTTGCTCAGTTGAAGTTCAGGCTCTGACAAAAATGTAACAAATATAAATATTTCTGTACAGGTAAAACACAAAAGACTAATAAACAACCGCATTAACAGTTCAAAGTGTTCTGTCAACAGTTTCACAGGTGTGTCTCCATAATTACAGGGAACGTGCTTTTAGGGTTGCAGAGGGAATTGTGTTTACACCAGCGTGACGACTGATGGCGGCAATTCCTTATCAAGTGTTTATTGTACAGATGTTGTTTCATAGATGACGCTATAGCACTTCACAGTAAAGGCCGAAGCAGACCAGCGAGATAAATTAGTACTTATGGTAAAAAATTAATTAAGATTAAATACAATTAAGTACACGTTTTATTGTTATTTTATACACAATAGCAAAAGGATTTAATAATAATATGATTCTTTATTAATCCCCATAGGCAAATTTTTGTGGACAGGTCACCAAAGGTTCAGGGACACTAAGAGGAACTGAGAGTTGGTGTGTGGATGACGACACTAAGGAGCGTGGAGCATTAAGCATAATAATCATTTAAGATAAGACAAGATAATCCTTTATTAGTCCCACAAGTGGGACATTTCCATTGCCACGGCAGAAAGTGGACAGTACAGGATAAAAAAGCAGCAAAGGTTTTTGAAAAGACACTAATTTAAAAACAATTAAATGTCAGTGTCATGCTCTCCTACAGCCCTCATGTGTCCTTTTGTCTTTGTTCCTCCCTCACTTTAACCACTCCCCTCTGTCTCCGCTCTCGCTCCCTCATTATTTCCAGCTGCACCCCGCTACCAATCAATCCTCTCACTATTTAAGCCCCTGCACTTTCTCCTTTTCTTTGTCAGTTCATTCTTGTTATGCTACCTGTCATTGCGCGTCTCACCTCATGTAAGTTGGTTTGGGTTTTAGTTTCTATTATGTCCCTTCTTCCTTTCACCCCTCTCGGTCTCTCGTTCACGCTCTCTTTGTCCCTTCTGTGTCTGTTTAACCTCCCTGTCTGTGTTTGTGTCTGTGTTGTAGTTTTGCCTTCCCTCTGGGAGTAAATCTTTGTTACACATTATTTTCTGTCATGTTAAGTTATAAATAAGTTCCTCAGTTTGAAGTCTCTCTTGTCTCTGTTTGCATTCAGGTCTTCCATTTCGTACACATTAATGGCAAAGAATGAAAAGGCGTGTAGTACACATGTCACTTTGGAAATTGAATATATATCTATCTATCTATCTATATATATATATAGATAGATATGTGACACATGTAAATAGCTTTTTAAACATATATATATATATATATATATATTTAATTAATAAATACTGAAATTAATTTACACATAATTTATAAAATATATAGTTAAATGTATATTTAGTCGTGTTAAATTCTTTTAAATATAAACATGTATTTCATTACTTATTTAATTAGTTCATGGTCTGTGTTACTGCACATCAATAATTAATTTTATTAACGTTGCCCATCAAACTGAATCTAACACTGTTTTCACACTTTCTGCTGTTTACAGGCCACAATCCTGAAATTCCTCATTTTTACTTGTCACGTGTGTCAGCCATTCCTGATTTAAAGTCTCTCACCAACCTGTTAGCAACTCATTCAGATCCTCTGGAGAACCACCATGTTTGGACAAATTCTTTAGACCAGACCAATCTTCTGACAAGAAAACCGTGTTAGACCCACCCACTGAGTTTGATAGGCATACTCAAATAGATGACACATTTAAATAGTTTGTTAAACGCTCATTATATTTATTGTACTGTGGACCTCTCCACTATTGATAATGATAATGCAACATGCTCAAATTTAATAGGTAATAGTTTAATAGTACAAATAATATTTTATTGCAAACAAAACATCCACATGATGCAGAAAAGATTGCATCACCTCTGAAAAATGATGCCCGACTTCTAACGTCTCTGCTCTGTATTGACTTGCAGCAACAGGCACCAGCCTGCATGTGCTCAAACATCCTCAGTGAAGTCTGGCTGTGCAGCAGTAAAAGTCTCTGACATCCTCCCCTCTGTTGGCTAATGTAAAATGCATTGATCTCCTCAGTGTTGAAAATCTTGCATAACACCAGCTTTCCAGAACAAACTGTCTTCTTTTATTTCTGTTATTCATTCTTTGTCGTACCTGGTCACCATTAAAATATAATCTTGACACTTAGATATGCCAACATCAAAGCCGCTTGCACTGCCTCTGCCCAAATGAGATGAGGCCTGCTTTCAATTAAAACCGACTCCTGACTGTTCTTTGTTGGACTTCCTGTGTTCATGAATTTCCTATAACCCTTTCATCACCTGCTCCTCATTAATTCACCTTGCAGGGTTTTCACTGTACAGTATTTCTTTTTCTCCTGCTGTCTCTGCTCTGACTCTGCTCTACCTCACATCAACAGCGCTGTCGGTTGGAAATGATAATGAAACTGCGCCGCAAGTGGTCACAACAGGCCGCCGTGTGCATCCTATGCAACAGCACGTAACGTGGGCTCTGCCTCATTCAATATGTACAAAAAGAAGATCACCTGCACTCCAAATTTCAGCAGGATGCTTTGCTCTGCAAAAGGTTAGCATGAAGTTACAATGAAGACAGCACAGCTTTCCATAACTTCCCCTGCTTTCATGTGGCCGGTCCCCCTCTCCTCTCTGCTACCCCTGTGGGACGTCTCCTCTGACTGCAGGGCTAAAGCTTCATGTTTAAAAATCAACAGCATTTCAACCAGAATCTCCATTTGATGCTTCTTGCAAGAGTATATTCAACATTGCCGACTGCTTTGTTCGAGACCAACATCACACAGCTGCCAAAGATGACATTTTAAAGTAATCCATGGTTAAAAAAAATCTTTTGTCTCAAATATCTTCACCAAGAATCCGCATCTGCTGGTGATTAAATGGCTCAGTAGCTTTAAAAATTAGCTCAGAACCATATTACTTTTTATTAATAGACTTCACCTCGTGGTCCTGAGAGGGAAAAGTGTATCTCTGTAAAATTAAAAGGATGAATAGCCAACTTCTCGATTCATTTCTGAAATTTAATCAAATTGCCAATTAAGTGTATTAGCAAGGGAGGCTACATGTTTAGAATTGATGGATCCCAGTTGCTTCTCCTTTATGCTCTTAATGAAACTGTAAGGCACGAGAAGTCTTCAGGGGATGACCTCAATTTACTAATCTGCTAATTAACTCTGAATTAGACTTTGATGCTTAATTATTTACCTGCACACGAACAGTTAAATATTCACAGATTTCGGGGGAGGACGTAAATAAAGATGGGAAAATTTGTGGGCCGTGTCTTTTTATGGCAAAAATTCCAAGCAGCTCTTCAGCCCATCAACCCCAGTTGTTCTCCAGTCTCTGTTGAAGCACGTGTCAACAGAAGGTGAAGAAGAAGCATTTAGGAAAAGAAAATTGTCATTACAATTATTAGCATTTATTTCCATGTTTTACTGCTTAGGCTTCTAGATCAGTTTTCAAACATTTTTTATCTAGTTTAGCTAGAGTTTAAATTTTGTTAGGTAACATAGTGAGTCCACATCTAGACAAACTCCCACTCTGTTGACTCTGGGTCACATTATGCATTTGGTGTGGGAGGAGGGGTCAAACTAGTCTTTTCAGTCTCAAGGCTAAAGGACCTGTTACCAAGAAAAGAGGCATTAATACATGTATTTGCACTTTTAATCTTGAAAATCTGATAACCTTGAATAAACGGCACTCCAGGATAAAAAGGAGGACTAACTATTATGATCGTATTTGTCATCGTAACTGACTGTAACTGATTATTAGGGTCACGTTTATGTTGTCAATTCTCCTGGTCTGATAATGACCTATTGACCTATTTTATGACCCATTTTCTACCCACTGTATATTTGATGTAGTAAATGAGTATTTAGTATATGTGCTGGAGTTGATCTCTTGGTTATGTCTTGTAAATTAGTGTTCAGCAATGTTAATTCCCCCCCATTAGCAATTCACGTGTACGTTATTGAGTTGCTGTATGTGTACAGTGAAACTTTACCCACGAAACACAGTACAATTACGTGAGTACTTTTGTTTATAGCCTGACAAGACTAGACAGACGATGCATTTAAAGGTTGATCAGTGCTGTAAGAACAAAATAACATAGTTAATATAAAATAAAATGCATTACACTTATGGTACATTACAGTAGAAACACCCATGGTCACATAGCTCTGGTACCACTGGTACATAAAACACACGCGCACACACACACACACACACACACACACACAAATAGTTTTCATTCATGCTTTGTCTTTTCCTGCTCTGTTCTGTACAGCTGCCCTCTGCACATGAGAAGTTTCTTCTCGAAGCCCAGTATCAACTCAAAACCTCAACGAAAAACAAACTGTATTATACATCGGAGAACAAGAACTATAGCCAGAAAAAAGATGAACTTATCAACAATAGATATTTTGTAACTTCCATTACATTCCAAATATAAAGTACTAAAAAACGTTTTGTGATGCACATGAAAGATCTCACTCACAATTTCTGAGCTGCACGAACAACTCTTCTAAACAGTCTGATATCAATAACTTATGCGTAGTTATCAATTTTTTCCACTCAAATCTTCACCGCAGGTTTTCACCTGCACTTCTTCACCAGTGTCTGCAGCCTGAGGCTGGCCCACGGGGCTGGAGCTCTCCAGGACTGCTACAGTTCTGCAGCTTCCTCGTTGCCAGAGACGAAACAGACTGAGACTGCGAGAAGCAGAAGTAAACAAGAATACATCTGGAGGACAAATGTTGTGAAAAGCATGTGCGTTTGCCTCGGAGGAGTCGTGTGATGTTCAGTGGAGGATCACAGCGGCCGCTGACATCTAAACACGGCGCCGTTGATTCCCGAGAGTCGTAGCACTGCTCCAGATCAGGAGACAGATTGTGATGTGTGTGTGTGTGTGTGTGTGAGGGGGGTGAATGCGTATGCATACATGTGACTGTGATGTTGGATTTGGATAAATTTCAGAAAAGCACACCATATGCACTTTTCTCTGAGTGGATAATCCTGAGATACACTGGATCAAGGTTAATCTGTCGTTAAAAAATGAAATGGATTCAGAACATATCAAGACACAATATCTCTGGCTCAGCATATTTGTGGTTTTGCCAGTGCAGCACATTTAGTTGAAGGGTGAAAGTAATGATGACTTACTTGAGAGTCCAGACATAAAGTCCGTATGGATATTTTTCCCGCACAGTATATCTTCTTTCACCTTACTCTCACAGCCTTCCCTTCGCATGATAGAGTGGACCTTTGAAAGGATCATGTATCATTACATGGGATTACCATTTCTTTGCATGCTGGGATCTTTTAGGATTATACATGCAGATTACTTCTTCTCTTTTTTCAACTTCAATGCCAGATCTGCCTTTATCTTTTCCATTGGGTGTTTTTCTTTGGTAAGATTTTCTACCATGCTGAATGCTGCTCAGAGAACTCATTTCCACACTCTCACCATTAGTAAAACCTGTGATTTATGTGCATCCTTCTTCATTCCAGTCATTTCAAAGAACTTCCAGCTACTTTTGGATATTAAACCTTTCAGACGTTGCATTTTCAGATTAACTTTATGCATTTTGTCTCTGAACTGCCATGGGAAGCTAGAAAGATTCACTATATATATAATATATTACTTAAAATAATATTTGACAACTGGAGAAATTTGATTATAGACAGTGTTTGAAGGATAGATTCAATAGTTTGTGTGTTAAAACTACTGTCCGGTAAAAGTGTTTTTCATTTTGTACTTTGTCCTTTTGCTTCTGTTTAAATATTCTTAACGAAATTGTACTAAGATGCAGCAGTAATTAAATCTATTGCATTTGTTCTGAACTAAGTCTTATTTATTTAAAGCTAATTACTGTATATAAAACATGTATCTAATGTTACAGACTAGATTGTACCAAACTATTGTTTCAAGACTATGAAAAAGTTGCAAAGTGTAAAACAATAGCCAGGTTCAACTCTCTGCTCTGAAGGGTGGTTAGTTAAAACCAGACAACCATACTTAACACTCTGTTTTATGACTGGATAGAAAACAAAAAAAGCACAAAACATCTTCCCAGATTTCAGTACTTTCCAACAGTTTCTTTAAAACCATGTCTTCCTCCTCCGTCTCTTTCGTGACAGGCCTGTCATCTCCCACAGATGTGTCCGGATCCACTGACCTACAGTTAGAGCTCACTCCAGCTGACAAATTACATATGAATGTGACTGGTGAAATGTGTTCACCGGCA
The DNA here is from genome assembly GCA_032270685.1 of Microctenopoma stevenorrisi. Taxonomy (NCBI): domain Eukaryota; kingdom Metazoa; phylum Chordata; class Actinopteri; order Anabantiformes; family Anabantidae; genus Microctenopoma; species Microctenopoma stevenorrisi. The sequence continues at coordinate 16,124,985 of JAUMTR010000003.1, read as the reverse complement.
GCTGTGAAAAACCACTGATGGATACTATGGAAATCCCCTTTAAAAGTGGACTATTATCCAGCAAAAGGCTGGTCACCTTCAGACAAAGGTGAACGCTCACTCTGGCTCCTAAAACATAACACTTTTGGTAATCAGAAAGTTTTCCTGTGTCTAACCACTTACTGGAGAGATGAGGAGGATGCATCTTGACACTTTCTTTTTTTTTGCCAGTGCAGATTCTACAGTGAATGTCTTTAGATCAATATCCTTGCTTATAGCTCTGCACTGTACCGAGACTCTCACACTGTTCTGCTCATTAGAGATGTGTCTGACCTATAGGCTCACATCAGCTCAATGGCAATAGAAAGAGCTACCTGGAAGCCTGCTTTCAACGCACACACACACACACACACACACACACACACACACACGCACACACACACACACACACACATGTTGTTTTATAGTTCATGAGACAATCTATCACCATTGTCCAGGCATTGTTTCTCTCTCTCTCATATTACTGACAAACTCATATTACTGATCAAATAGCTTCACTGCTGAACCTTTTAATAACCACAGCCTGTGTCACATTAACTGACAAGAGCAGAGAGTAGTAGCACCATCTGCTGGAGAGACACCACATAACAGAGACGGCCAAAGGAAAGTGAGGTTGTGGGAGGAATCTTGAAAAATTTGAACATTTACACTATGTGATCATACACGTGTGATACATTGATTTTTGACTACTGATTCTCACTTACTAGACTCATCAAGCTTAGATAAGTTAAGAGTTATCTCACTCGTAAAATTTGAAATTACACTGTTTTAAATTACATTTTAATACCAACTGGAATTAAGTGTGTTGTGTATTACTGTTATATTTAGATTACAAAATGCAGTCTTTAAAAATAACCATTTAACATCACTTACTAATGCTCTGAAGACATATTAGGAATCCCCAGAGAGCCATCTAGCCATCTAAATGAAAAGATTTTCATCCTGTTTCTTGTGTTGATAAATAGAATGCATTTTCCTCAAAGTCAGAAATAATACACTGTCCTTACTCCTGGTAAAACATTAACACAAAAAAAAATTAATGACGGAACTGAAATAAATGGGAATTTCAGTCAATCCACCACTTTACTCCAGACTGAAATAATTGCCATAAAGGCTTGCACATTTATGATCCCCAGAGGATGAACCCAAGCGACTGCGAGTGTTAGTGTGCTCATGTTAACATTTCCTGCAGCATTATGCACAGCTGAACCCATGTGGAAACCCACAGACCTGCTCCCATAGTTGTCAATACTGATACTGTAAGTGGTAACACAAAATTAAATACAAATTAAATTTTCAGTGTATTGAAACCATCACTTTACTTTACTTTACATTACTTTACTTGGCAGACGCTTTTATCCAAAGCGACTTACAAGGAGAAGACACCAGCAATCACCATTCAGTTCTCAAAAAAAGCTGAAATACTACAACAAAGCACCCTGATAAGGCCTAACTCGTCAAGACAAAAACATGCATAGGATTTGTTTAGTGCTAGACAACGTAATGAGTGTGTTCGCGCGTGTGTTAGACTCGCTTGAAGTACTTTTTGAACAAGTGAGTTTTTAAATGTTTTACAATGGTGATACTGTCTGTCAGTCGAATGGGGCAGGGCAAGTTATTCCACCAGCCAGGATCCACAAAGGAGAAAAGACTGGACTGTGATCTGAGACCTCGTGAAGATGGAATTTTTAGCCTCATTTCATTTGCATACCTGAGTGAGCGTGTAGGAGTGCAACTTACGAGTAGGGTGTCAAAATAGGATGGAGCAGATCCATTTAGAGTCCTGTAGGCAAGCATCAAGGATTTAAACTCGATGCGAGCAGCTACTGGAAGCCAGTGAAGAGAGGTAAGAAGAGGTGTGACATGGGTGTATTTTGGCTGGTTGAAAATAAGACGGGCCGCCGCATTTTGGACCATCTGGAGGGGTTTGATGGTAACTGCAGAAGCTCCGGCCAGGAGAGAGTTGCAATAGTCAGGTTTGGATATGACCATTGCCTGGACAAGGAGCTGTGCAGCCTGTTGGGTGAGAAAAGGCCTAATTTTTCTAATGTTGTGAAGAGTAAATCTACAGGACCTGGAGGTCGCTGTGACATGTTCATTCAGGCTCAGCTTGTCGTCTATCCCCACGATACCCGGAAGGACCTATCCTGAAGATAGGAGGAGAACCAGTTTAGTACGTTACCTGTAATTCCTAAATCTGAGAGTGTAGAGAGAAGAATCTGGTGGTTGACTGTGTCAAAAGCGGCAGATAGGTCTAGAAGAATGAGGACAGATGACCTGCGGGCAGCTCTTGCAGCACGAAGGTCATTCACCATTGCCAGGAGGGAGGTTTCAGTTGAATGTCCTTTTCTGAAACCAGACTGGAGAGGGTCAAGTAGATCATGTTTTTGGAGAAATGCAGAAAGTTGAGCTAGAACGGCTCTTTCAAGAATTTTAGAAAGAAATTGAAGATTGGAAACTGGGCAGTAGCTGTCCAGTAGAGAAGGATTAAGTGTGGGTTTTTTAAGTAGGGGAACAATGAGAGCCTGTTTGCCACCTGAGTATCTCAACAAGACAAAACGCGGAATGCAAAAATCATTCAAATCATTAGCTATTGATTTGCTGCTCCGTCACCCCTCATAACGGTCTCTGTGGAGCAGTGTGTTAAATAAAAATTCTGCTTATCGATTTAATGCGTAATACGGTACAAGGGTTTTTGCCAGGTTATTGTAGTTTTCAGTTTCAACACTCTTTCAAAGAAAATGTCTCTGTCCGAGCATCACAGACATGCAGGATCTGTACTGTCGCAGTTCAGTTTTTCCCTGTAGCTACTCCTCTAGATTTAAAGGGAACACATGTAGACATCAGTCAAGGCCGCTCTAAAAGTCCAGTTCTGCTTATCTACCTCGTACTCGGGTGTGAAATCCTGCTCATCAGTATCATGGGAGATAATGAGACCATGTGAGATCTTATTACCTTCCAGCACCGGCAGTTTCATGCAGCAATAATTACTCCCACTGGCGGCCTGCTTATTGACGACGCCTGCCCAAAGTATCACTCTGGGACAAATGGTTTCCCTCCTTCACAAGGCAAACAATGGAATGAACACCGCTTCAATCAACTCGGAGTGATGGATTTAATGACAAAATCATTTTTCGTCCACTTTATGGCTGAGGAGGAGCGACACATGCAGAATGAGATGGGTCTCCGAGGGGATGTGTTGGTGTGCGAGTCGAGCTGTAAACAAGAGCACAGCTTTCATTTGCTGTGATTTCATTGTATTTGATAAGTGAATGTGACCAACCAATTACTATTAACTTGCATCGAATGAAATGCATTTGCTATGTGCGAGCGTGGCTCCCTCATCCGTTTTCGGTGAGAGAGTGATGACTTTAGGGTCGAAGTAGGAAAAATGAGCACTATTGATTTAAGGAAGTGAAGAAAGAGCGGGAAAAAGCAAGTAGAGGGACTCCAACTAGCCTCTGTTGGATCATGAGTTCAACATGCAGTGACAAATGGACGGCGGAATGAGAAAGAACACCCTGAAATCAAATTGAGTATGGATTGTTGGTGGGTGGATTTATAGCCTGGGGTACCCCTGACCTGGAAGTCATAAATTGATGCAGTTGAAAAAGGCCGTCAGTGGGGGATTGCCGCTATCATTCGTTTACAGCGTGTGTCACCGATGGACAATACAAATGGTGAGTCATTGTTTTCCCACAACAGGGCTCATTAATAGAATATACACAGACAAAAGTTAAAGGCCGTGACTAATCTGCCTCTGTGGACCATGTGGGTAGAGCAGCAAGGAGCAGTCACATATCTGCACACAGCAGAAGCACTGCACAGGGACACTGGCAGGGTGACAGCCAGGGTGAGACATGTTTATTGGTGTGCAAGTAAAATATACTCAGTCTGTATTGGTCTTTTAGGAGAAATCAGGGAGCAGACAAGATTCTTACGTGATGGAATTCATAAAGGTTTCAATACTCACCTTATTAGAAAGCTCTGGCTATTTAATAAAATATATTACAATGGTCGATCAAGTCAAGTAGATGTGTACTTACTGGTCACTTGTATTCAGTTTAATCCAACACAGCAGCTGCCACGAGCTGGAGGTAAAGGGATGTGACACTTAACAAACCCCAGGCAGCATAATCTCCGACCATCTGCAGATAAGATAGTGGAGGCTTCCTGTGTGTAATGCATACAATAAGCAAAGTGGAATGAACTAGTGTACTAAATGTGTGTTTATCTATAGCTGGTAGCTCACTGGGTTAAACGTCAGACTGGGATGCAGAAGGTCGCAGGTTCAAACCCCCGTCTGACTCCTAATTCAGCTTCGCCCTGAGCCAGACGCCCAGCGCCAGCTTCCTGTAAGTCGCTTTGGATAAAAGCATCTGTCAAGCAATGTACAGTAAAGCTTACCATGACCACATGGTTTTATTATCATAAATTAAGATAAAGTATCAAAAGAAAGTCTGCATCACATCAGTTCATTATCGATATAAACACTAGATGTTAAGTAGTTTTATGTAAACATGTTGTGAAGCTGACATGATTTAGAAGCAGGTTAGAGAAAGACTGAACAAAATAATTATGCAAAAACATTTTTATTGTAACATCATATATATTATAATAATACTATACTATTTATATATATGTATTTATATTTTTACATAGAACACGAGCTAAGGAATACATACAGTACAGTCAGCAACATAGAAAAATATTATAGTAGTTTTGGCACAGATGAAGTCGTATTTACTGTACTTTACATGTTTTACATTCAGCAAAAGAACTGCAGAATGAAATAAATACGTGTTCCTCACAGTGTAGTCAAACATTTTTTTAAGATCAAACATATGAAGGATTTTTGAGCGGTGAGAAGACGAAGATCACACATCTCCTTTCCCACACACGCACAAACACACGCACAGTAAAGGGCAATCAAATACACAGCTAGTTTGGAAGGTTGACAGCACTTCCAAGGATCTACTGGATTTATGTATCAACTCAGAATTTACCCTCAGATGTGACTGCAGCATTCATGTACACTTAAAACTCTCAGCAACATATTTAGACACAAAAAACTAAAACATTTCTATTTTTAACATGAATGGAGTTGAAAACGATGTAAGTAAAAACACAGTTGTTTCTGATCTAATAACACGCCTTTGAGTCAAACATTTTACGAGACAACCATTTATCTCATGAAACTATTCCAACCTGTAGTCGCCCTTGAATTGGTAACTCCACAAACACCTTTCCCCTCCATCGATTCACGTTGACCCCTTTGGATAAACACACACAATCCTAAACACACATGTGGTGGAAAACAAACAAGCTAATACCTCATCCATATACAGCGAGTGTGTGTGTGTGTGTGTGTGTGTGTGTTAGAGAGATTGAGAAATGATGCATGATGCATGGCAGCTACTACAGATTGCTTACGCGGCTTTGCTTAGTGCCTTGTTGGGAACGATATGTGCGTCTTAAGAGAGCCCATTCGATCAGAGTCACTCACAATGACACTCTGCTCACCGTGCAGTTCTACAGCAACAGCTTTCGCCCAGGAAAAAGAGCACTTTGAGATGTTATTGGTTCTCCAAGAGAGTGGGCTTTAAAGATGATACGGTACTCGAACGGACGAGATGGACAGGTCAGGGCCTCAAAATCTAAAGAAGCAGTGCATGTATGAACAATAAGAACAAAACATGAGGGAAAGTAGCAGTCTGGACTTTGCAAAGCTAGTGGAGGATTCAAGGTTGTCAACAAAGTGCGCCTGCTATCAAACCAGTGCAAAGATTAAATATAACTCTGTATGTACATAACTACATATGCACAGCAGTTCGCTATATGTCAGAAGCTAAACATTTGATGGACTGCACAGTGGTGAGGAATCAGTCCTCATCCATTTATGGAAAATGACACCCCTCCATGAATGTGACAGTAAAGGTTGTAGAGAATGAAAAATTTGTTTAGTGGATGATATTTTCCCAAAACACGGTATTGAACAGCAGACAGCGCCTGCTAGGATGGTGGTTCCCTGCTGACAGCATCACATTTACCTTGGTTCCAACAAAATGACAAAATGTGTGATGGAGAATTCTGGCAGTGGGCCGTATCATGTAAAAGCAATGACACCCTGATTTTACGCTATTTAAATAATGTCTCAGAGTGCCTTAGTGAATCCAGAAATGTGTAGAGGATTTGACACTAGAATTAAAACAGCTCATCAAGAAAATTATAGTAATTATTCTTATTGATAATTTCTCTCAAGCATGTCTATGTACAGTATATGCTGGTCATCATATATAAGGCATTTCTGCCTTTACTCTATGTCACATGAGAGAAATTAAACTGTGTTCATCTGCTCTTATATAAGATACAATGGTTAGCATTTCAGTCAACCTAGCGTACTACCTACAGTAGTCACTTCCAAAGACGAAGAGAACATCAATAACAAACTAGGTTATAGGGTACAGTCCCATTCACAGCCTGCACATATTAAGTGTAGTTTTTATGTTTTCTGACCATCTTGGATGCTATCAGAGTTTTGGCTAATGTTCTGCTAACCTGTCTCATCCTACGAGGTGGGTGTTACACTTAAAACACGCCTAAACACATGGAGACAAAATAATAGCAAAGCAACAACAAAATAACAGTCGGACTATTTCTTTTTATACTATAATGTTCTATAACACTCAGAGATAGCATTTCCAGCCATGTGCGTTCACAATTAAGTCAGTTCACTGCTCCATCTTCATCTGAGCACATTTAATAGGATTCCTACAAACTCTACATTCCAACGTGACCAAGTCCTTATTAACTTCTAATAGGCAGATGTCCAGTAAATTCGGACATGAACTTCTAAGCGGTGAAACATGTGCAGTGCGTCGTATGTGTGTTACAATGGATGAATCTGGCAACCTTGATGAGTCCAGCATTACGTTGTAGATGGATGTGCGGACAAAAATAAAAACCTAAATGAGCAGTTTTAAGTTTTTAAATATTGACTGCTGAATTATAGGCTACATAGCGCAACACCTCCACCAGTTTTATATACCTTGCTGGTTTTTATGATACCAACACACAAAGATCACATTTAGATGGACTACGTACACTGTAGATAGGTAAGCAGATAAAAATAAATAATCTTAAACAATATATTCATTTCTGTGTAAACAAACAACTATGTTTTGTACAACAAAATACTTAATGTACAATCAAGGGAATAAATGCTGCGCGTATATTGCCTCAGTTCCAAAGTATGACTATCATCAGTGTAATCCTTAAGAATTCAATCAACCAGAGGTACTGAAGGCTCTAAACCAGCACTAAAGGGAAAGTAGTTAAATGCTTTATACCACAAATAGCATCAGTTAGCTTTCTGGCTGAGAGGTTATTCATAAGGCCAACAAAACATCGACAGTCAATGGCATTAAAGATGTAAAATATTATGCATGGCTACATGTCAAACTCAGATTTCTGAGTTATCAAATAAAACAGTCACAATTCACTAATCTGCTAACAATCCTAACCAAATGGTAAGGTAGGTCTTGCCTCTCAGGGTCCAGGGATTATATATATATTACAAATACTTTACAAGGTTAAGGTAAGGGCCTTATCATCTGTGGCATCTTCACCACCCACCAACAGGTTCTGTCCTTGCAGTACTAGCACCTTTATTTGAAGTAGTTGAAACCTGCCACTAGGAAGAACTTTTCCAGGAAAAGCTCCGAGTCCAAGACAGCGATGTGTGCGGCGCGGCCGATCAGGGTGTTGGCTGTGTTGGGCAAAGCATGAAAAACATTCTGACGGATGAGCTGGCACTCTTTAGCCTCCACGAGCGGCTGCAGAAGGTTGTTGATCATCTCGGTGTATACGGGTCCTTCAGAAGGAAAGTGAGGAACGTGAAACTCAAGTCCTACAATCTACCTGATACATTATTTGTATAAAACTGGAACTTTGAAAGAAGTGTTTCTACACTGTGATATTTCTTTGTATAAGAATCCAAACTCACCATTAGCACAGAAATATCAGGTTGTCTAAAACATTCTCTAAATATGATAAAAATATTGAAGGATATTGTAAATATTGAAACTACAGATAAGAGTCACTTCAAACCTGTGGTTCTGTCTTTTAGAGCGGTTTTGCACATCTCTATTCTGGCAGAGTGGAAGGGAACATAACGGTCCTGTGGAGATGCCACTAACACCACGTTCTTGAAGAACTGGAGGCCTAAAAGGTCACAAAACAAACGCGTAAATGATATTGTAGAATGTGTGTGTGTGTGCGTGAGAGAGAGAGAGAAAGGCAGAGGAAAGGAGAGAATTGGTTGTAAAACGCAAAGTACAATCACAAAGGAAAATGACAGGCTTGATACGATAAAACTGTGTTTTTTCTCTAGTCTCCTGTCAGTGTGCTTTTAAGAGAGTGCACTGGTGGGTTTCCAATGACAGGGTTTGGATCATTTTGTCAGCCTGCCACAGCTCTGGAGGGGAAAAAAAGCATTTTCAGGCTTATCTTCTTCAAGCCTGTGTGACAAACGACTGCTTTGTTCCACTCACACAGTGGGGAGGCCTCTCACAGGCCTCTCGCAGCTCGCTGGCAGGGGTTTGAGTGTTAGCGAGCTGACACGTAGAAATTTGACAAAAAAGACAAGTCTGCAACAATTTCATGAATATTTGAATAGACTGTCTTTTAAGTAATAGTCTGTAACGTGAGGCAGTCAATATAGTGTCTCTTTCAGATGTGGCCGCTTTCATACCATACCTGGTTTCTGACTTAGGAGATAGAGGAATGTTTTCCTTGGATCAACGTGATCTCTGAAGGTGAGCTGCAGCAAGGATCCTGATTTCTTCAACTTTTGCATTAACCACAGACCTAAGCAAACACAAACACACACGCACACATAATCAGGCCTCCTGCTTTCTGAACAGCTAGCAAAGAAGCAGAGCAGTGTGGATGATATTCTTAGATATAAGACGAGATGCTGCTGAGGAGCACAAAACATCAAAATGCAGCGCTGCGCAGCACTGTAAATACAGCACATCTGCGGTGTGCTTTTTCCCTAATCTGAGCGGCAGCCCCACCTGTGCTGACCAACGTGCTGTTGTTGTACAGCGTTCCCAAGTGTGGGCCTGACAGCGAGAGGAAAGTGTGCAGCTTGGGCAAATAGCAGCGGAAACGAGGCCTCGTCAACACCGAGCGGATGATGATGTTCCCCAGAGAGTGTCCGATGAAGCTGTTGGCCGAAGACAAACAACTTTCAGAGAGATAAACTTGGAGCTTGAGTGGGTGGCTGGAAAAACTGTGCCTCCAACGCCGCTGACCTCTGACACTGCACAATATCTTATTATAGACTCGTATCTAAGTATGAACCGGTTTTAACAGATGCCATTTGGAGATTCTTGTTGAACACTGCTTATTCCAGAAAATTTACTTGTTAAACGTTCAAACATTCTCAGAGGCAGTGACAACTTAATGATGCTAACATGGAGGACATACCAAAGCAGTGGGGGAATATTACATTCATGAAGCTATGTCTGTCACTTAGTTTAATTACTGCACTGCTACAGTGCTACCCAAAATCCCTCCTCGGCATGTCTGTTCCTTCTCATCTGTCTCCCACCAAACTAAATATAGAGGTAATGTGGAAAGAACCAGATGCTGTTGTGGCAGTCCATTGCTTTTGTCTTTGATACTTACTCTCCAGAGAATGCCACAATAAAGAAAGTTAACAAACTTGGCTAAGAAACTTACAAAAAAAAATAAATTGGCACATTGAGGGCAATTAAGTGGGAAGATGAATTGCTTAATTTGTTGGGAACTAGGCAACACACTGCTACAAAGGAGCGCACTCTATCAAATGAAAGCCCGAAACGTATTGGCACTGTATGATAAGAGCTTTTCATCCATTTTGTGTCACTTGTCCATTTTTGAGTTTATACAGTCTACATATTATCATGAAACAGTAATTTGCGTCAGCTTAGACGTTCATGCAGGGCACCAATGTGAATATAAAGACTCTGCTGCCATCTACTGACCAAAGAAAAGGCTGAAAAGTTGCTTCCGCTCTGGCTCAACTCAAATAATCAATCATAATCAATAAAATAATGAGCTGTCAGTAACATTTGTGTTGCACTGACCTTATCCTCCCTATGGTTAGGTTGTACAGCTGGATATGCTGAATGATCTCGTCCAGCAACCTGTCTGTCATGGTGTCGAAATCTGCAAACGTGTCACTCTGCAGAAAGAGAGCGTATCCATCAGCGCTCTACAAATTGTCTTAAAGCAACCTCATAAAATCTGACAGTACAGCCATATCAGTTTACTCCCATCACTGTCTTCTACAAATGTATACCTGGTTCCTTTCAGACATGAGGAAGTCGAGCCTGGATCCTGGTAGCCCTAATTCAATAAAAGTCTTCACCAGCCGAAGGTCTGCACTGTTTCCTGGAGGCGAGGGAGAAATTTATACACTCACTTTCTGGCTCAGTTCTTAGAAAGAATGCTCATTAATCATTTAAAAGATGCTTCGAAAGAATTAGTATTCACACACTATACAGTGTGATATGTTAGGTTTGTGGGACATAATCTTCAGACTCTTACATTTACAATGCTAATAGGACAGTGAAAACAAAAGTAATGTACAGCATGTTATGTATATGTCAGTTTAATAACTCTTTGTGCTTGGAGAAGAACCAGAACAAAGAGCTGTATGTGTAACCATTGTATGTACTCACCATCAAGCCCGTGGACACACACCACAAGGTGTATGCCGTCTTCAAATTCCTCGTCATCCTCCTCAGGGGGGAAGTAGGGCAGATCCGATGCCAGGAGAGGGAGGTCACTGTACAAGCTGGCCTGGAAGCTCAACTCTTTGAACAGTTCTTCTTTGGCTTTGAAGAAACTAGAAAAATGAAAATTACATTCAGAATATAGAGCAATATTAAATTGTGTATATTAGCATTAACCTGAAAAAGAACTTTCAAGTAATTATGCAAAGACAGGCAAATATGTACAGTCTGAGTTACGCACGCACGGACAAACTGTCAGCAGGATGTCATTTTCTGAAAAGTTTGTATAAAAGTAAAAGTGCATCTCATAAAGGTGACTCACTCGTACAGTTTTGTCTGTAACTTTTAAAATATAACTGACTTTGTATCTGTTTAATTTTAGCTCACAAAACCTTCTTCCAAGCAAGAAGAAGAAAAATGTAGTAAGTAGCTCCTGGAAGTTTTACTACTCTGTCATTCCAGCAGGTTACAGATTTTAGCCTTGGAGGAGTCAAAACAAATCCGATTCCAGCTCCTATATGTTCAGTTAATCACTATGGATTTGTCTGCACACTCTTTGATGTGATTTAATACACTCAGGAGGCATTTCACCTCATCTCGTCTCCCTTCCTACAAATCTGCCCTCACTTCATTTTGTTAGGCTAGGCTTCCCAAGCATGATTAACTGCCAGCTACTGCATTAGACGTCAACAGCCGTGTCTGCATACCTATAAAACCTTGTGCTTTTCCAGTACTGGTGGGAATTACAATCTCACAATCTCGACTTTTTACTTGGTCTGTATTTTCTTTTAGCATTTGATGACAAGTGTTATTGTTACTTGCCTAAACATAACTTTCTAATATATTTTATATTTATATTTTATATATTTTCAAAGATTTTTTAGGAAAGAAACCCTCTTGGGGTGTATTTCTAAATGTGTCCTTTTGGCCTCCTGGTAGCTGAACTGAGAAGGGCCTTGAGACACTTATTTGCATTTTAACAAACCTGTGCTATTAAAGCAACAATAAAGACTTTGACTAGTTTTAGTAGAACAACTGTGTACTCCAGAACTTATCTTAATTTGGAGACATGCTGTTGAAGACTTTTTTGACCCAAACTCATCCATCAAATGCTTCCAATAGTAAAGTAACATTTCTAGGCTTAGTCTTTCGACCATCAAGACAGTTGCAATGTTGCCTAGCCAATACGTGTGTGTGTGTGTGTGTGTGTGTGTGTGTGTGTGTGTGTAGTGAGAAGTACAGTGGCATTCTGTCAACAAGGAAGCTTATTTTCACTGTGTCTCTTGTTTTGGTCTAAGAATGGCTGCAAAAACCGTACAAATGTCTTCATTTTGTAATAAATTAGAAAGGATCACAAGAAGTACTTGTGCATACTGTAGTAGACAGTGACATACTATGTCATTTCAGCAGGGGTTACAAACACTTTTTTTTTTGCTAGGACGTAAACTTACTTTAGCATTCGTTCATTGGTCTCATCATCCATGTTCAGAGGATTGAGCGAAGATGAGGAGATGATACCAAAAGAGCCTAAGGGTTGATGGGTGATAGGTGAGGTAGCCTGGCGAACAGACATTCCACTGATGGATGGAGAGTCTCTCAGAGCAGAGGAAAATGGCAGACAGGTCGGGGCGCACGACACCGACATGTTTACCACCTCCACCATCTTTTTATTCATGAAGGCCAGCCCCGAGTTAGGGATCTTAGAGGGCTTAGTCTGACCGTCTAAAAGCGCTTTCTCACTAAATGATGTCGCATTGAGATCAACAGACGATGGTAAATCGTTGGCTGTCAACCCTGTAAGGTCACTGGGCCTTTGTGTGGTAGCGGTGGTTCCGTCTGTGAAATTGCTGGTGTGTTGAAGCCCTGAAGATTCTGGAGGTGTTTGAGAGAGATCCAAAACCTCCTGCTCATCAACACCTAACAGTTCGGTCTGATGTAAACTCTGGCATTCATCTCCACTGCTAATTATTTCCTGATCTGCTGCACGTTTATGCACACATGGTTTGTTTCCACAGCTACAGGACACTGTTTCCGATTCAACAAGATGCACATCCTCCACTGAGGCGCTTACTCCACCGATGTGTGTTTGATGGTTTATATACTCCCCATGGCTGCCAGTAACAGTCATTTCCTTCACATGAGTGCTTTCTACAGACTCTTGTAAAAGCAACACTTCAGATACACCACTTAACACTGACTTGGCTCTGTGCGCATCTGACAGGTACTGTGAAGGATTTGACTTTTCAGAGTTAATACTCTCCTTGAGAATCTGGCCAAGGTTTGTCACAGAACTTGTGTCTAGTAAAGATGATTCAGATCGCTCTAAATCCAAGTTGCTGTTCAGAGAGGAGCAGTTGATATTACATGATGCATCCTGGTGTTGCACTAAACTCTTAGTGTCTGCATCGTGACTGAGCAGCCCATGGTCTTCTTCTGTGTCTTCTGGACTACTTATTTGCGGTGCAGATACCGACTTGGTCAGCTTGTTGAGCTGTCTTTGCTGCTGGTCCTCCTCATAGGGCAGGGAGCTGATAGAGGTGAGTGAAGCCTGTATACCTGCACTTCCGTTACTCTCCATCTGCAGACCCTCGAAAGAGCTGCGGTGAACCGGGTGACGACACACTATTTGCTGTGGGATCTCCCTTTCGCTGGAGAAGTCTAGAGGGGGTGGGCCTCGCAGTGCAGCGTCTAAAGGCCACGCCACTGAGCTGGGCTCGCTCCCGATACCTGAGTCGGAAATAACCGAGGATGAGCGCTTCATGATCTTGGATCCGACTAGGCCTCCACGGTGATTAATATCTTTTCTGACATCACCGGGAAACGAGGGCGCAACCGGGTGTGCATAGGCAGTCGGTAGACTGAGAGGAACATCCTCACTCTCATCATCCACGGAGTGATTTAAGGGCATTGCAATGTCAGACTCTTCATCGTTGTTTTCAGTCTCTCTTGCACTGATGTCATTTGTATTTTCTGTTGCATGATGAGCAGGAAACTCATCACTACGGTTATTAAAGCCAGTGAGGGGATTGTGGTTAGAAGAGAGAACCAGAAGTGCTTCTCCTCTACCTGAATCTGTATCACAAGGATTAACTGTGTTGTACCTTACGTTAGAACTGCCCGTGTAACTGTTCTCAACCTCAGCTATTAGAGAGACATATGTAGGCAGGTCCATGCAGTCATCACTATCTAAAGGATTCTGGGGTGTTGCTGGTGATTTTGCTCTCTGGCCACTTTCAAGACCTCTATTGGCAGCAGTGATGGAGGGATTGGAGTTGGTCTGGTCATCTGTGGCTACAAGCATTGGCACATGTGAGACCCACTCTGAAATGACAGGGACATTGCAGTTCTAGAAACCGTTTTGTCTTCAAAATGTGTAAATATGGCAGCGTTTTCAGTCAACTTACCTGTTTGAGGAGAATCAACATATCTGTCCTCGAAAATGATAGGCAAGCTGTTCCAGTCTCCGTCGATGTCCAGGCACTCTACAGGTAAAGGAGGCATCTTGGTCAGGTATTCTGAGCTCCGTACTTCTGCAGCTATCTGGCCATGTCTGTTAATTCTGAATCAGGAGAGAACTATCATAAATTAATATTCACAGATTTCATTTTTCTGTGTAAGGTGATACTTACAGTTCCTCTTGAAAAGTAAGACAGGTCTCTTTGGGGTGTTCGGTGAAGAAGTATGCCTCAGAGAACCTCCTGACCTGGTATTTCCAGAAACAAACAACAATTTTCACCTTGGTGGAACAGCAACCTCACTTTGAATTGCAATAATACATAACACGATAAAAGCAGTCAACCTAGTCAAGCAAGCATTCATAGAAAGATTGAACTCACAGGTTGAAGCCTATGAAACAAGCTCAATCTAAAGCCTTCCCTTCTCTAGCTCCAATTAGAAATGCATCATCCTGCAAAGTCATCCACTGTGACGGGCAAATCACCGGGAACACTCTTTCTGGTGTATTTTCACCCGACAATAATTACAGAATAAGTGTAAATTGAAATCCTCACTCCACTGGTGGGTGGAGGCATGACAGTATCCCCTTGAGGTAATTTAATACCAAACCAAACATGTTCATTATTTTCAGACAACTGAGACGAAACAGCGCCACATAAGAGAGCCTTGAGAGCTACTCCACTGTGAAGTACATATTAATATTAAACAGCCCAGTGATTATGCAGAAACTGCATCGGAAATTATATTAGCTTGCTCAGCTGGGTTTGAACTGAGAGCAATATGGGTTTCAAACAGTACTAGCAGCTAATATTAAAAGACTATAGAGCAGAGTCCCGCAAGCTCAGGCTGTGAATACTGGTCTGTTGTCAGTACATGAGAAAACCGTGCTGATGCTGATGAGGGAGCTCTGTGTTTTTGTTACATAGACATAAAACCTCAAACCTACTACTGCTGGTTTCTGTTGGTTATGTTCATTTCAAGGATAATAGTGTCTTTGTGACCATATAAGCTATTTTAATTATTCACAGTTATGAAATGATTTAAAGCAAATTATGCATGCAAAAAAAACACTACTTAAGTCATAATGTGTAGAATGCAAATAATTTTTAATAGGAACTTTAAAATAACATGCAAACTGATATTAGACATTTTCACTAAAACTAAAGACTAATTTGCCCACTTGTGTAATCTTATTGGCTTTTTGAGACTAAAGGAATGTTGTTCTGTGATGGGAGAGTCCAGATCTGTTGGCATATGTGGGGACTGAGACTTGAAATAGCCAGTTTTAAGTTATACCCAATTCAGCAAAGCTTCTTAGTTATGAATGACACTAGTTTGTTTAGTGGCTCACCAAAATGAAAAGACGACGGTGTCTCATTTAAAGAGAGACTCAGACAAGCCACCCAAAACTGAGATTTGATGTTTATGTTGTTGTATCGTTACTCTTTTTTTCATTTTTGCTATTTTAGGAAAAATCTGAAATTGAAATCTTTGAACAACTGACTTTGGTAGTAATAATCAGTAAAACCAAGGATTCACTTGCAGACTGATGTTAGCAGCATTTAATTTGATCTATTTCCCTAACCCTAACCTGAAGCCAGGTGGCATGCAGTGTAGATTTCTGTTTAAAATGTCATACTTAAGAATGCTAAGAATAATGGATTCAGTGTGGTGCTTCAATTCATTCTAATACCTTTAAAATTTTAAGGAGCAGCTCGCATACCTAAAATATCTGTCCTTTAAAACCATTTTGGTTGTTCTGCAGTATTTTTGTGTTTAAGTGTGGGTGCTGAGGAAAGAAAGAGCTAATTTTAAACGTACAAATCGTCATCACTAGACTCTAATGTGAGAGACTGCCTAGCCAGTTGCTTAGAGAACAAGCAGCAAATGATGACGTCTGAGCATTGTATAAGGCTGCCTTTGATGGAGTGTGACTCTCACCCTGAGTGTGTGGTGCTCCTGGGCCAGATAAGAGAGGATGTGGGGGTTGAGCACAGCAGACTCCAGGAAGCGGCTCCACAGAGCCGCTAGCTGGGAGCAGAGCTGGCTCACGTCCCTGCTGATCTGCTCTGCTACCTTCTCGTGGCCTTCCTGCAGCTGAGAGCACGCAGAGGGAACAGAAGAAAAAAATATGTATATTCACATTTTGTCAAACACACATGCTCCATTTGTCAACTTAACTGCTCTAAATGTATATATAATATGCATATACATAAACATAAGCACATATAAATAGCATTTTCTTCTGTCACAGTATCAAGCTGGTACAACAGACGTGAGTACAGCAGTACCATGACCTGAAAATTAATCTGGCCATAACAATAAAATCAGAAACACAGACAGTGTGGCTGTGGAACATGTGGATGCAGATGAGTTTATACCTGTAACTCTATTGTGAGCTGGTTCAGAGTTTCTTCTACACGCAGCACCTCTGTGGAAAGACGGGATTTCATTACACCGTGTGCGCCAAGCAAGAAGATTACAGAAAGTTTGATTTAAATAATCTTTTCAGTGCTAATTAGGACCAAACAATAAGCTCAAATCTGTCAAATGATCCTCTGTGGGACTGAAACTAGAAAGTAAATTAAAAGAGGGGAAAATTAAATGATATAAAATTTCTCTTTGAAGCCCATAAAATATAATTGTGCACTATGCATCAGTGGTGCAAAGTTAACCAGTGCATTTAATCCAGTAATGTGCTTATTATGAGCTTTTTCATTTAATGTTCAACATGGACAGATGCACGAATTATATTCTACTGCAAAAACTAGCTACCACTCAATACTTTTATAACATTTCCATTCTACATAAATGATCCTTTTCAATCATATATTTGGAAGTAATATTTAAGTATGAAATAGAGAATATAAACAGGAAGCTTTGCATATACTCACCTGAGTCCAGTGGCGTCTGCTGCAGCTGAGGGATTTCTTTCATCAGTGCTTTGTAGTAGGTGTGCAGGCCTCTGTGTGCCACCAACAGGAGGCGACAGAGCCTTCGGTGCCACGTGTGAGCTCTCTGCAGGCAGTTTTCACTGGGCACATAAAAGCTTCCCTGCAGGGAAGGAGGCGCAGAGGAAATATCAGCTGCTGTGTTGTTCAGTAGTTGCCTTGGTCTTAATGACAAACATGTTCACATACTTGAACTTTATATGTGACATTGTATGTAGTTTTGACAATATTTGGTATCTGTTATGAGCCTAATTTAGAATAAAAACAAATGCAAGTATGTTTTAAAAGAAGATAAATACATGTAGTGGCACAAGAAAATACAAATAACTCAGAGAGAGCCTTTTCTGCTTTGAATTACTTACACAAGCTGTTCGAGCTGTAATATGGACCATGTTTCCAGCAGATGGCTCTCTAACAATGCAGTCAGAATATTAACTGTTTCTCTATTGCAATTGACAGTGTGTGAGTGTAACACACGTCCTTGTCCACACAGCTACATATCACCACAGCCTTGATGCCACAATCAGGTCCTTCCCTCATCTTCTCAAAGAGCAACTGTAACTGAACAATTAGTTCAGTCATAAGAGACTCTACACTGTCTCTGTCCGCTGGACACACTGATATGAAGCAGTTTTCCATAAGTGGAGTTCTTCCCATGGCTGGGATGTTTTGTTAGCGCCAGTAGGGCTCAGAGCTTTGAAAGGCATGTAACGCTTGAGTATCTGGGGATGTACTGTAATTTGCCCCCTAGCAAGTGTCACCGGCCCTATCATCATAACTGAGCACGCTCTGTAATTGCAGAAGTGCAGTTTTCCTTCCCAACCAGGAAGGAACATCTGTAGCTTTACTTTTATAATTCTCTCTAGCTTTATAGAGGCCTGCTGGGATCAGTCTGTGAGCAAAAATATTTTTCTTTATGAACTAGTCATTAGCTGAAACCATAGTTTTTGTCATAGTCTGTGCTGAACATAATTTCCATATAGTTGCTGTCACAGTGTGTAGTTTTATCTAAGCCCCTAATTAGTGCTGGTGTCAAATAAGTTTTGGATTGGAAGAACATATAGTTGTGACATGATGTCTTAGTTGGTATCTTCATATCTGGCTTTTACTTCCACCTGAAACAGCACATACTCTCACATCTAGCAGCATTACTGTTCTCACAAAATGTAATTATATCCAACTTCCCTTTCATTCAACAGCAGATATGAATTGAAATCTAGAACACATGAAAGTTTTTCTCGCAGATATAACGACATAAAACTTAAAGGAAATGCGGCGGTGTTAAAGGGAAGAGTGTTGAAAGCGGAGCGCAGCCGCAGGTAAAGTTCTGAAAGAGAAGGCTGCATTGTGTGCACATTTCACCTGCAGCTATGTTGTACGTGGCGCTTGTAAGCAGAACTCATAACTGTGATCACACGAAACCCCCCTGCCTGAGCTTATTAAAGTGCCCAGTCAGGAGCAGGAGTAAAAACTAAGAGCAGGGCGGGGTGGAGGGGCAACCAGTGTGCTCATTAGGATTTACAGTGTAGACCTGACAGATGCATTCTCGAAAACATAAGAAAAAAATGGAACCTACACATTTACAACTGTATAATTACACTGACTTAGGATCATGTATAAATGAAGAAAAATGTGTAGTTTTTAGCATTTATGTTTAAAATGTGAAAACACTCTATTCTCAGTCACAATACTCAACAAAGTACTCTGTGTGCCAGTAGATCAAACTATATACTTACAGTATGAACTATGCATAATGTGCAAAAACTCTGTGGAGATTTTTCACAATGAGATAAACAAACAGTAAACTATGCCAGGATTGGCCTGTTATGGCTTTGGATACACTGAATGTTCCTGTAGTGCAATGCACATCTGTAAAGACATTTTTTTTGTGCTAGCAGAGGTGAACAATAAAGTTCTGTTAATTGAGTCTTAGGTTACAGTTTGATGTTCTATTTTCCTTGTTTTGTATCTCATTACTATTAAAAAGTAAATTATACATTAAATATGAAGCTACAAGCAGGATAATGTAGTATTAGCTTAGCATAAAAACTGACAGTACAGAAAATGTAAGGTTGGACGTGTATGTTTAACGCCATCACTTACAGTGAGATCAGCTGTCACTTCCAGATGCTAAGTGTGAAGTCAACGTGCCCAGGCAGGTAAGTTAATCAGATATTATGAAAAGCAACTGCGAGCACAGTAAAAATCTCCATGCTGACCTTTGGTCTTTAAGCCTGCAAGACTCTACGGAGCCTCAACAAATCACTGATTTTGTGAGACAGATGCAATACAGACCAAAATGACTTCCTGCTTTGGGATGAATCGATTCACGATGACATGCCAAAACAAATCACAGGTAAATCCATCAGAATCCGCCCCCAAAGCAAAAAGGTTGTATACGTCACTACTTGGCATTTAGCTGCTCGCGTACAAAAAAACAACTAAAGCAAAACTGGAACAGCCAGCTAAACAGGAACAACTCACAATATTTTGAGCTGTTTTCAGCTCGCTGAAACAAAATGGGCTTTGACTTCCTGTGTCTTTTTGTTTGAACGCCGCTGGGCTGCTAAAGGTTAATATACCTCAGAGATGACAGGTCTGCAGTAGCCAGCTCTGAACACCAGGTTCTCTACAGATATGGCAGACGGGTCACCAGTGCTCTCTGGTGAGCTTTTCCCCAGCCAGGAGCCCTTTCCTGTACGTGCAAAGCTGTGGAGGGAACAGGGAGGACACATGCAGAGTGAGTGAGTGTGTGTGTGTGTGTGAGAGATGAAAGACACTTAAGCTGAGCGACAGGAGTTGCTAGTGGTCCAAATGAATAAAGTGCTGCAGTAATCTATATAATGCATGGCTGAAGACAGAGTTTATGATATTGGCAGGTGAATTCATCAGATAAGCGTTTAGAAATCTATCTATTCACGCAGCTAATGGATACGCTCTTTACTGTGACTGCCAATACAAATACCAGGAAGAAAAAGCTTTTATTAAAAGTCTCTAGCGTTCACCTCTGCACTTGATATTCATGTTGTACAGTGTCAGTTACACAGGAATAGTTACATGAAGCAAACAGAAACAGCAGCCGTCGTGCCTGAGACAAAGTTACATTTGCTAAAGACTCTTTTAACATCACAATTAGTTTCTTCAGCAATGTTCTATTTTGTAAATAGTCGACTATATTGTGTACACTGAGATAAAGATAAGCTTCCCGAGCTTAGCAACACACAGAACAAGACTTAGCTGGGCTCGTGTATGTTTTGATGCTTTGTTGCAAAGATCTGCTCCTCTTAACTCTACCTGATTAGTGGCTGATGTAAGGCAACCAGTGAGGCATGTATGGAGACAGAAATGACGGACAAGTGGAAATAGTCGAACATAACCGGGACATGGTGGTGGAGGCCTCTCCTTGGGTGGAAGTGTAGGCTGAGGGTCCGACTGCTGATCAGAGGGATGGTTGCTATCTCTGCCAACCTGAGAAATTGAAGGAGAAACACATGGTTCACTAATAAATATACAAATAATAAATACACCCAGCTCTCAAAGTGAAAATCTGCAGAAAACCTACTTTTTTAATGCCTATACTAAAACAAATGTTACATCTAACACTGGAGATTCTGCCCTTTGGTAGAAAAGGAGCAGTTCTTAGTTGAACGTGGGATCAGTAACTAATAAAGGCTTTGCCTTGTGCCAGAGTTATTAAAAGATGTCTGAGAATGAGGACAGCTGCTCTGCAACAATCTAATATTTAATAGTGTCCTTGTAGCTAAGAAACAATGATTCTGACAAAAAGACATCATCTTGACGGAAATGCTAACAGACATAGGTGCTCCACAGTTCAATGATCAAACTTCTCAGAAACCTACTGTTGCTCATTGTCGGTGAAATGAAGATCCAGTTTCAACTGAAAGTCCACCTCACTCAAGGCTTCCTCCACCTGTAAAACATTGGTACAGTAACAGTGGTAAATCCCAAATAATACAGGAGAAAGGATGACATCACAAGAGTAGACAAAATGATTGAATCAGCTTCTGGACATGATATGAAAAAGTGTCAGCATGACTACCACTAACTAACTAGCACATTTTTAATGGGTCACAGCCAACACACCCTTAAAGGGTAGCTTCGACAATTTCCAGTGTGAGTCTGATGGTTCTCATTTGGTGTACATGTTCATGAATGGTATATACCTTCCTCTGCATCCAGGGACAGTCCAACCAAGGACAAGCAATAACAACGAATTAACCTAACTACTGCACTACATCATTAACTGGCTATACAATAAATTATTTTAACACCCCTCAACTCTCACTTTACATAAATGTCTCTTGCATCTTCTTAAGATACATTTTGATTCTAGAGGTGAAAACTTTGTGGAACTTTGATGAAAAACTAGAAACCACTGTCTCCACTATTGTTGATGAGAAACTATGTACCTCTTGTGCTTGTGGGAGCAATGAACCTCAACCTGCTCGACAGTTGTTCGACAGCTTCATCTCTGCATCCAAACTAACACTTCTTAGCACACCAGCAACGCAAAGAGCTAGTAAGTAATTAGACCTTGTACTCACATGCAACTGCTCCACAGCCAACACATCTGGAACTATACTTAATTGCTTCACCTCTTATTGTCATGACGGGTCCTTCCATGTATAATGGAAGGACTCTCTAAGGTAACCACAGGGGTTCCACAAGGCTCTGTTCTTGGCTCCCTTGAACAGTGTCATCTCCAGGTCCTGCAGGTTCACTCTTTATAACATTCGAAATACTAGGCCTTTTATCTCACAACAAGCTGCAAGGGTCCTCGTCCAGGCTAGATTTGATTATTGTAACTCTCTCCCAGCTGGAGCTCTGCAGTCACAATCAAAATCCTCCAGATGGTGCAAAATGCAGCAGCCTGCCTCATTCAACCAGTCGAAATACACCCACGTCACACCTCTTCTCACCTCCCTCTGCTGGTTCCAGGTAGCTGCTCACATTGAGTTTAAATCCTTGATAGTTGCCTACAGGGCTATAAATAGAAGTGCACCCTCTTATATCAACATGCTATTAGTAAGCTAAATTACTGCACACCCTCGTAGATCTCCGACCACCTATTTGCCACGTTTTGTTTAAAAAGTATTTCAAATGAATCTTACACACACATACACACTGCTTGTAAGTAACTTCAGATAAAGGCTCATGCCAAGTAAAGTAAAATAAAGTCAATTTTTATATATAAAATAAAAAAAAACCCACACAAAGAAATTAATTCTGATATTTGGCTCAAAGCCGGCTGTGACCAAAAATGCAATACTGTTTTTTTTTTACTTCAAAGTTCTTTTCAATGAACTATTATTTTCTCTGAGTTGTCTACAAACTGTGCTTCTGCATTTCTTTTAATCCATTGTAGACTGAAGAGAATTTAATTACCCCCATGTTCAGTGTGCCTTAGAATACCATGGTGATAATGCAGAGCACCTAATTCAATTTGAACAAGTGGTAAAACAAAAGGTATGAGCAAATAAAGGAGGTGCCGACGGTGGATGTAATGGAGTCTTTTGAAGATGGAGGTGAAGTGTGGTTGATTATAATACAGGTTATGCACAATTGTTCCTCTTTTTCTCTTAACATTTGACTAAAGTCCAAACAGACATACTCAATACACAGCTATTCGCAATTCTGTTGATGATTGATTACACATTCATAGAGGTGGACACACAAAAAATGAGGGGCTATTCCTGTGCTATCTGTAGCTGTGAGCTGCAAGGTTAATGAGCAAAGAGCCTAAGGGAGGGCTTACAGCTGAAATTTGATATGCCCTAAAGCTACTCTGTCTCCTCACCTCAGAGTCTGCATTTAATGAAATCTTCTAAAATTAGGAGTCAGACAGAGTCAAATGGGACAATATTTAAATTTGTCCTGAATCACGGATCCTACCATAGTAATCCATCTGTTTTGTAGACCTATGTCAGAAGAAATTTAAGTGAGGTGGATTCTGCCTATGTCCACATGTGAAGTACGGTTGGCATGTGGATGAATAACTTTGATCTTGATTGGAACAGCGACACACCTCAGCCTCAGCCCTGTCTCATCGCCGTCATTGCTGATCATTTTGAGCTTCGGTGGATCCAAACAACAAAAACAGACAGAGTGGATTGTTGAGGTCATGCCCACGGTGAAATCACAAAGACTGCACATCAATAAGTGTCTGAAAGCTTTACATGTCTGTTCATTTGTGCTGAACAAAGACAGACTGGGGGAACAGGTCATTTACATTTGTCTAATTAGCATCTGTTAATTAAAGCACATTAATTCGAAAGTTGAAGAATTTTGAACTGATTATGTGACTTTAGTCTATATGTCTTAATAGGAACGACGTATGTTCTATGGGGAATCAGGAGTCACACATTTTGCTACACACTCAAAACATTAATTCATAGAACAAAATGAAACCCTGGGAGAAAAAAGAACCTTAGTATTGTTTAAGCCACAAAACAGGGTCTGTTGCTAGATTCAAGCATTATTAAGGAGTATGTTTTTAATCTTTGGCTCAGATTGCAACCATACTCCTCCTCGCCATATGCTCAAAGTGTCCCTGAACAGAAATGATGTCCAAAAAACCCCAACCACTGATGCTTCACAAGCCAGGGCACTCTGGGATCCCACGTCTGGTAAAAATTGGGGGGGTTGAGTCACATCGTGACGCTGCAAAGCAGCAGTTTAGTGGTATCTTTCACTACATAAATAATGTAGTGAAAGATACAGGTTCCCTGTTCACACCAAACACAATTCTGCTGTTCTCAACAGTAAGATATATATTTTTATTGATCTAATATAGTGCACCTGAACTGAACCAAAGGCCACCTTGGCCCTCAGCTTGACACTGAGTTACACCGGTCTGAAAAAAGATCCACTAATTTCAGGTCAGTTTTAGTAGCTGACACAATACTAATACAGAATAATATTGATAATTATTATATTATCATATAATGTAATGTAATTAATTGCCCTTTAGCGTGTTCTGAGAGAAAATGTACAATTATGGAACTAACTTATTACACAGCTGTTTTACAGTGAGGCTACTGATAAAACACAAGCAGCCAAACTCCCTCTTTTTCATCTCAATAGGAAGCCTGTGTGTGTGTGTGTGTGTGTGCATGATCGTGTGTGTGCAGACAATGACCAGCATGACTCACCCTTTCACCTTCCAAGAGCAGATGGACTTTGAAGATCATGCAGTCATTCACCACAATCTCCTCATTTCTGTACAGGATCTGAAATATCCGGCTGAACACCGTGCCGTCGTAAACCCCAGCAGAGCTGAAGCTGCATTCACCTGAGAGGGGACACAACAACAGAATAGGCTCAATGTCAAGGTAGTAGCACTATGAAGTCTCGGTTACTTAACACTAGAAGATATGAATGTTAAAATTAAAAAACAGATAGATGATGTGTAATACCAATGCATGTGTATTAGTCTCTCTCCTTAGGCACTCAAAACAGCTGCTAACTTTGTGTTTGTGCAATATCTGAATTTTAACTGTGAGTCTCATAAATATCAATAATGATTTTGATGCCAGCAAAATATATATAATGTCCCAGAAATCAAGTGGATCATAAGTGGACCTATCATTTGTGTGTTTTACATTACAGACTTAACACTTTGTCTAAATAGAAGGCATAGTTCCACTGACAGATAAAAAGATCAATACCATTTAGTGTGTGAAATAGGAAGAGAAAATGAGTAAGTAAAACAAACAGCGAGCTTGGCTCTGTCTAAAGGTAACAAAATACATTATATGTCATTTCTGTATCCTGTGTAAAACACCTGTGTTTAAATTAAAAGTTATGAAGTTGTGGCACTAGAGTGATAAATAGTCATATTTCAATATTTCAGTTCAAAAGTAAGATGCTGTTAAAAAAGGTAGGACGCAAGGAGAGTGACTGATATGACATAACAAAAAAACTATGACACCCTCGTTTACTGTAAACAAATCTCAAGACCTGCCTATGTTTGATGGCATTTGGCACTAAAATGCTTTGTACAACTCTGTTTACAAAGGAGTTCCCCAAGGGGATCAATAAAATATACATTATTATTATTATAATTATTATATTATTATGGATAATTACCTGTTCTTTTACTCATCTTTTCTCCTTACTGTGCTAGCTGTGGGATTTTATGTATGGACCTCACAAGTCTGGATATTAATTCATAAATGAGGCTTTGGTTTTTTTTACCATCTCCCATGTTGGTGTTTTGATTTTTCTGGTAGCGCATTCTTCCTTCCAGGGCTCCAGGCACCAGGGGTGAGCTGCTGTCCAGCTGCGAGCCATGAGAGGTCTTTAAAATCCCCTGCTGCAATTGTGCTCTTTTCTGTTTCATTCTTACTCTCCCTCTCTCTGCAGGCCTCCTCCAAATAATGCTGTCACTACTTGCAGCATCAAGCAGCACCAGCCAGGATGACGGATGTGTGGGAGCGTGATTAGATGTGTGACAGAGGCAGCGTAATCCCTCTGGGGATGCACTGTATATGAAAGGAGCTGTAGCTGTGTCTTTGCACTATTTCCTCACAGCCAGACAAATGTGACTCTGATTCAATGTTTCTGACATGTTTTCTTTTGTTCAGATCTTGGATTGCCTCCTAAGGGGCTGATTAGGGGAGTGTATCTGCAGGAATTAACATAAATAATAAACTGTGTGACCTCACCCCCCGCAGGTGCTTCTATGCCCTCTATCCAGCACTGGCTGCCCCATAAGTGTGGCCAAAAACTCTAAATTAATTGAACTACAGTTATTGCAGCTGCTTTCACACACACACGCGCACACACACACACACACACACACACACATGCACAAAGTAGTGATAAGTGCTATTGATAAGAAAGCTGCTGTGCTGAGATACCAGCTCTGACATTGGTGGCAATGCTGTTTTCATAAAAGGATAATAGAGGCCTGTTATTTTTAGGATAAAGTGTTGCGTTGAACATAACAACACACATTATAGCACATCTAATATAGAACCAGTAAAACTACTTTATAATCAGCAAAGCCACAGATCACACGATGTTATATTATCTATCAATGTAAGCTTGATTTATGGCTGGTAGGTCCCACAGCCAAAGCCAAGACTGTTATCCTGAAAATAAACGCCCACTGCTGCGAAACTACACACTCTGCAGTCACTGCTTTCCAAGCTGCAGATAACATTATTCAGCGTAGCAGATATCACATAAATCATTTCACATTTATTTCTGAGATTATGCAGATCTCAGGTAGGAGATAATGAAGTGCTCTCATCAGTATAGAGTGAAGTGAAGAGGATGATGAGAGAGTCAAGGTCCGGCTGCCCCACGTGACTGATTCGTTTAGTCATTTAGCATCAGAGAGGTAACCAGGACTAGTCAGGATCCGCACGTGCATCTCTACAAAGTTGCCTGAGTGCAGCGAATGTGCTTCGCAGATTGTACTATAAATACAGCTGTAGGTGGAAGGTCTGAACTAGTATCCTAGTCAAACCCACACTAGGAAGACTCTTAAGACACTTAAGCTGCAACTCAGTTAACCTAATCACATGTCAGTCTATGTGATTATATAACCATTTCCTTTTTATCTACGCCCCTATTAAAGAGAAGCCTAGTCAGTCTCTGACACATGACTTAGATGCAAAGAATAAACGCACTGAATGATCGCTGACTCCACATAGTGCTGAAGTCAGGCAAAACGCAAGTGTATATTTATATATATATATGTGTATACACGTTGATAACGTATGGGGTTTATTAGTTCCTTTGCTCCTAATTGTTACATGTGTTCACGTGTTTTAATAAGACCAACAGTAAAAGCTTTAAATGCAGCCGGCTCTCACAGTTTGATATACTGCACTTCTCACAGGTGTTGGAACATTATCACATCCTGCACATTAAAACCTGCTGAAATGCACTTTCTGTGCCCATAATAATCTGTGTGTATGTGTGTACACTATTTACCATCAGCAAGGCACACAAAACTCTATGAATTGCTCTTCATTATACTAATATGAGTATCTCGGGCCGTGCAGTTGGAGACACCGTAAACAGAAATCCATCTCTCTTAACAATCTGACTTGAAAATCACTATGTTATTGTGCATGAATCACAGTCATTAAATGCTTCAGTTGAGTGTGTGGCACGGAAGGGCACAGACAATTGAAATGTCAAGCATACACTTTTGAAGAGCACACAGTATATGCTGTACATCCAGCATCAGTGTGTTGATGAATGTGTTTCATGATGCTGGCCTGAGATGCACACTATGAGAGAATCACCTCATGGGATTCTTCTGCATTCTGTGTGGCTCATAGATGCATACACATGTCATTGATCTTCATCCTCTCAACTCACTCACTGTGACTGCGTTACTGCAGAAAATGTTTATGCAGTTAATGTTTAGGAAGCAGCGAGGAGGAGAAATGTTAAAAAGTACAGTAGAAATGAGATCTCTTTCCTAGATGTTTGCTTGTGCTGCTGACTCACCCGGAGCTATTCCCCCGACACCGCGGGCTGGATCACTCTAAGAAAGAATAGCTGACTAATGACTATGGTCATTAAAGCACATTTATCTGTATTTACACACTGGATTGAGGCAATATACAGCTGCGGTACAAAACGTTGTGTTACAGAAGCCTCCTCCAGTGAGACTATGCTCTACCTTCCCGCACCTGACATCATGTAAAACTGCCCCCTATAAATAGACTATTGAGACCAAGACTATTTTTATCAGTTTCATTGCAATCTATGTGACTGCCCAGGATTTTTCTCCAATCATAATGAGGTAAGGACATAGTCTTCCTTGCTGGTATTCCTGTCTGTGTGCTTCTGGAGAAAACACTCGAAATGACATGAATCGTCCTCGACACAATCCACTGCATCCTTGCCACAAACACACACACAGACACACAGACACACACTTAATTTTGGCCCTTCTGTAGCTGTGAGAACATTGAATCTGACACACTGTGGCTTTTACTGTAACCATAGGAGCAGCACACCTAAAACCAAATTTCAGCATTAGCATTATGCACTGCGTAACCTTAAATCACAATCCAAAAAGCCCCCACTGCAACAGTGGGCCGCACTGTCCTCACACATGTGGTGAGATTAGGCCACCCACACTCCCACACACACGGTGCTTCAGCCATGACAAGCTAAAAATAGCCAATATTACTGCAAATCAGTATTGCCAGAGATCCAGATCTTAACACTTGGGTAGATTAGATAGACCAACAATCTAAAAATATAAATGACTACTGTAATCTTTGTAGATAGGAACCATCTGTTTGTAACTGTACGAAGAAATAAAAGGATGTAAAAAGCACAGAGCATGATTATTTTACCTTTTACATTGTTGATTGCTGCTTATCTGCAGTAATTTAATTAAGAAACAAACCACTTTGTTTTTAAAAAAATATTTTGACAAATAAGTATGGTCTATTTTGACCTGATTAGCAAAATATGTGCAGCTTTTATACAGTACTGTCATATCTAATCCTTTATTATAAGACAAGAGGCATAGTTACTCATGAAGCACAGACATTATAATTGAGTTTTATTTGTTTTACAAGGCAAATTGCTGAGACAGCACAGAAAGTATGAGCCAACATTGTATCAAGAAAATTAAACTGTAGTTGAGGAAAAAGGAGAACTTAAATTATAAATGTAATCTTGATCTTTCTGCAGTGTGAGCCAGTGTCCAACCCAAGGACAGCCAGATGTCCTAAATCACTGAGACAAGGAGGTGCCAGAAAATTCCCAGACACCATTTTCATTCCTTGATGCATAACTCCCATAACCGGGCGGCAGCAACGAGAACACGTACAGATTTGAACTGTTTACTGTTAAAGATATATCTCCTTTTTCATTCAAACAAGAGGTGCTGGTGCAACTGTAGCTACCACATATGACAAATCAGACGTTTAACTATATATCTGTTTTTATAAATCTATGAGATTGCAGAGTGCAGCCAAGGAAAAATACTTGAGTGTGTTTATATTCCACCATCACATTTAACTATAAATTTATAATTTTTACTGGACAGACACAGCATAAGAGTGCTTACCGCCCTACTATGCACTTTACCGTTAAACACTGCGACAGATTACTGTTCTCACACAGACTTCAAAGAAAACATGCCCAACATGTGTAATTCTGACACATGTTGTGTACACACAACTATTTCCTGTGTCAAATTGGATTGTCTCTCACTCAATCCTCCTTTCAACATTAACCATTATGGAGATATTATGTTCAACATCATCTGTTCAAACATAATCTAAACCAGAGGAACAGGAGTCGAGCTTCTGTATGATGATGACATTTGACTAAAATACAAAGCTGTAATATTGATACGTTTATTGGGTTTTACTGAGAGAGATACTTTATGTTTAGGATATCTGGGAGTTAAACGGATTGAGATGAGATTTGCAGGTGGAGACGCAGAATGAATTCCATGAATAGTAATGGTGAACTGGATCAGGTACAGTATGATTGCATTTAAGATGGGATTTGTCAGTATAATAACATTATTTTGATTGTGAGCGTAGACAATCTAAGACACCCTGGCAGGCATCCGTATATAGTAAGTATATAAGTGTGTAGTGAGCAGTTTTGCCCCTGCAGCCACTGATGGACTGCTGACCAGGCCGACTGAGCACAGGGCCAAAGAACCAGGTCATGAGGGGTTTCTTGGAACAGAGTCTTATTTTGAAGTAAATGTTGGCATTTCTTGTTGATATACAAAAAAATATATAGCGACGAAGAAGAAAAAAAGGTGCCAAAGAGGAATACAAAGCAACAACAAAGCAGCTAAAACAACCATGAAGAGGCAAAACAGCTGGCAGGGATACACAAAACAACCCAGTGACACAACAAAGCCATAAGGTTGTGCAAAACTACAAACAAGCCAAAGAACAGCTATAAAAATGACAAAATAATTACCAAGTTATACAAATTGACTACAAAGAGAGACAGAAGATGTGAGAAGAGACCATAAACAACTGCAAAGACTCACAAAATCACTACAAAGACCAAACAAAGCAGGGAAACAGCACAAAACTATAATGAAAAGACAAAGAAATACAAAAGGACCAGCAAGCTAGGACCACAGAGACCTAAAACCATCACAAAGACATTGCAACTTAAATATGAATAGATATAAATAGACAAAACAACCTCACAAAGACAAAAAATACAACAAAGGCAGGTGCAAAGTAACCACAGAGAGACTACTTCTCTGCTGTTACAGTAAAGTGGAGTGTGTGTGTGTGTTGGGGGGGGTGGGCGAGGTTACTGTTGTCAGACTGTTGAAGTTTGTCAGATGCATTAAAATACATCGCCTTACCTGCATTGTCTTGTGTTGTCGCTATCAACCTATGGGGCACTCGAGGTGAGATCCTCAACTCTGCTCGTACCTGGTAGAACCTGGGAGAAAACACAAACAGTCACACCTAAAAATGCACTTATATTGCCTGCTGACATCCAAAATGTTTGTGACGTATTTAACAATTATGTAATATAATAGCTGCTGTTGTTCTTATCTAACTTAACACCATTGTGTGGACTGACGTGTCTGTGGTGTTACAACTAAAATAAGTCCCTCTGCATGTTAAGTCTTTGGGGTCTAATTTACTTTTTGCAATGTATCAAACTGTTTTTATATAACAATTACTACAAGTTTATAAGTTCTGTATTTTAGACAAAGATAACCAATTAACAATATCATGGTCAATTATTTAAAATTAGCCCCAAATTGTTTAACTGTGGCTCAATTAGTAAAGCATAATGGTTATAGTTAATAGTAATAAAAACAACAACAATGAAATTTATTCAAAATATTCAGATTCATGGAGTAAATGATCCATATGACAGAAAACAGAATACACTTGACTTATTATTGACATGACACACCAGACTATATGAGCTGATATGGACATCATCCTTGAAAAGGTCACCTTGACTGCTCAAGTCAATGCGACTTTGCATTAGAGCACACAGACATATCTCTCGGGACACACCGGAAGACCCAAAGCACGGCTGTGAAGATGGTCATCACATCAATGTGTTAGTGACAGTGCTTCTAAAAACGGTCGCGTGACAGTGAACAGCACTGAAAGACTGAAAAGTTATTTCAAGCTCAATAAATATTTAAGAGAGGTTTATGGAATTAAATGAAAAGACATACAATGTTCCTAAATGACCAATTTAAGTTTGCTTAAATGACTAATAATTACAGGTGGAAGAGAATGTAAGGCAAACATTTAAACATTGCTGGTGCAAGGATGCTGGAAAACAAACTTACATTTTGTTTGCACAATTACTCTTGAATAAATCACCTTAAAAGCTCGATTGATAATTTGAGTATCTGAAGCTATCTAACACTGACTTAGTCTCCATTAGTGCAAACCAAAAGTGCAGTGCTTATCACCACTGCCTTCTTTGCTAATCACATTCAGATTTAATCAGTATTTTTAATGCAATCAGTGTACAACTGGGCCCTTAAGTGTACAGCTGTATGCTCCCCCCGTCTAGTGCAAGGATTAGTATTGATTTCAGTAATTACATTTCAGTGTGGACAGATGCGCAGGTCCTGGTAACTAAACGATTCTTATTTCACTGTGCTTCATTTTTACATTATGATCCAGATCTTTTTAGTGTTCACATCAGATCTCTGCTGCTATCTAAAGCAGCACAGCAACTGGTATCTAAAGCAGCACAGCAACAGCAACATATTAGTGCACTCAGCTCAAGGGATTAAAACGATAAAGCTTTAGCTCGTCCCATTTGGAGTGGGAAAATCATTTTGATAAAGCTGGTGTTTAAGTGAGCTGGAGGCCGATCAGATGAAAGGTTTTAATCTTCCTGCAGCTTCATCACATCCGACTAAACATCGCCCATTTACATGTCATGGAGTGTCTTGAAAAATTCTAGTTGAAATATAAAATTTTGATCATATTTCGGTCCAGTCTACTAGTCTATACATTTGAACTTGTTTTTTCTATATTGTAATTTACATGTGTGTATATGTATAAGTTTGGTATAAGAAATACACCAAACTAGAAAAGGCATTTCCTGAAGAAAATGCACTGTGAATGCTAAACTGTAGAATGACGTTGGCTGAAATTGGCTTAAAAAACATCTGAATTCTAGCAGAAACATCAAATAGTAGAGTGAAACAGCA